>SDVV010009871.1:0-16502 GCA_016164225.1 Gammarus roeselii | reverse complement strand
TCGGTGGTACTGGCGGCCTCGGTGGTACTGGCGGCCTCGGTGGTACTGGCGGCCTCGGTGGTACTGGCGGCCTCGGTGGTACTGGCGGCCTCGGTGGTACTGGCGGCCTCGGTGGTTCTAGCGGCCTCGGTGGTACTGGCGGCCTCGGTGGTATTGGCGGCCTCGGTGGTACTGGCGGCCGCGGCGATGCTGGGGGCCGAGGAAGTGTTGAGGGCCGAAGGAAGTGCTGGCGGCCGAGGGAAGTGCTGGCGGCCGAGGGAAGTGCTGGCGGCCGAGGGGAGTGCTGGCGGCCGGAGGAAGTGCTGGCGGCCGAAGGAAGTGCTGGCGGCCAAAGGAAATGCGGCCGGCCGAGGTAGTGCTGGCGGCCGCGGTAGTGTTGGGGTGTGCAGTGCGACCGGTGGCCGCGGTGGTGTTGGGTTTCATTTGATTTGAGCCTCATTTCCACCGGAACCTCAACGTGAGTCATAATAGGCTCTCCCGTAGGGCGCGGGTGGTGTTGAGACCGTGGTGGTGGTGCCGGGGGTGGTCACGGTCCTGGTGGTGGTGGTCGGGGGGACTCCTGCTGGTTTCCATGCCATCCCAAGTGGCCATGAAGGTAGTGCTTAAAACTATCCAGTCGGTTTTTTGCAGATGAATTCCATTATTTTGTGGTTGTGCTGTGTAAAATTTGAAATCTCTTATGAATAAGGTCTCTTATGTTGATCATATGGTGCAGCAGTGGGATTTGCAGTTGGTCGGTGTGTGCAAGTCTTAGTTGATTTCTTCGGTTTTGCTGTCCATGTTGATTTGCCAGGGTATATACTGATATAAGCATGCTTTTCCTATTTGTATGCTCAAACTTTTAATTTGCAATTCAATTATTGATATAATAGGAGAGGTGCTAGGAATCACCCCATTCGGTGCGGGGAATCACCACTGATTAGGGGCCATAGCTTGCCGTACGGTCTCTAGTTACTAATTTTTTTGGTTGATGATGGAATGTTATAACTTACAATGCTTCATGCATATTAGTAGGTGTACACACTGTAAATACTAAGATTTCAAAGTATGCGGAAAATGCAGGGTCACCCTGGTCGACAGTATGTGAAATCCGTCTGGTAGAGTAGATATGGAAGTAAAGAGGTGATTTGGATAAGCAGAAAGAATGGAGAAAATGTGATACATGAACGCAGTGAGCAGAAAACTTAGAGAGACCAAGGTAGAGATGATGAAAGGTTTAATGAGTGCACTGATACCTCTGAATGAGTGGTATCAGTGAGAGGGAAGCTTGAGAGTATGTGAGAAACAAAAGTAGAAAATAATAGTTAATGGACAAGTTCAAAGCAGTCATGTAAAGATTTCTTGTTCTCTGTTGCGATGTTGAGAGACAAGCTGGCTGAATGCAGTAGCATGCATGGCATCAATTATGTTACTGGGAAAACAATGAAAGCTATTAGTCACTGAGCCTGCTCATTACCCAGAAGCATATATACAATTTGCAATTGGCTTTCCAGCATCTCCAGACCATTGCTTGCCAGTGAGAAGCTCAGTCAACCATCAGACCAATTTTCAGGACATGCAACTATGAATTGAATCAAATTAGACTAAATCTTAACCTAATCTAACAGTGAGCCTCCAATTGATGTATTGTGTAGGTGAAGTTGAAATTATGGAGAAAGAATTTGCCTGCAATGAGAACAGGTAATAGGCTAGTTTCATAAAAGCATGTACACATAAGTTAGGGTAAGGTAGTATACCTAGGTAAAATTAATTTAATAAAACCTACCTTAACCAAGAGGAGCCAATTCAACTACATTAGCTTGACAAAACCAGCCATAACCTAACAAAATTTAGAAACTCCCATTGCCAGTCAGCCAGGAGGCTGAGGTGTGCTTGACCTAACATAATGGGTGCAAGGGCCTCATCCAGCTTGGAAGGAGTGGCTAGATATTCATGTCAACATGTATGATACGCATCAAACACTCGGTGGTCTAAATGATGTGAGCACTTTGACTCACCTTCTCTTTCCAAGTTTGAGTAACCTGAAGCGATGCCCTCATTATCTCGTATGAGTAGGCTTCTTTCAATTTTTCTGAGTCCAACACAGACTGTGTCTGAGTTTGTGTTCTTGCAACAGTACTCTTTGTTCTTACATTGCAAGGTTTGCCAGAAGCTCCTTCAACAATGGGTTCATCTTTTGATGGTGACTTCATTTCAATAGCTTTGAAATTACTTCCAACTGTAACATCTTCTTGATTACAATCCTCTTCTATTTTCAAACAAGTATTGACCTCCTTCTTCTCCATTTTGATACTTTCCTTTACTGAATGATGAGTTTCAGACCCCTCTGATGAGAGGCCACCAAGCTTACCAGCTTCCTGTGGCAGAGAATTAGTGTTGTTGTCAGTAGCACAAATAGATTGCTCCTCATCCAAATGAGACGTCACAGTTGCCTTTGTTAGGTAGAAGGATGAATGTCCATCAGGATTGGAAGGAAGTGAAATTTTATAACCAATGTCATCCAAAGAAGAATCTTTGATAGCAGACACTGCAGAGTCATTTTCAATGCCAGTGGAATCGTCCAAGGCCTTTTTCTTAGATGATGTTGACAGAGAACAAGACTGTACCCACTCCAGATGAGGCCACTGATCCAGTGAAAAACCACCACATTTGTTCAAACTCAAGCTAGATTCTTCAGAGTTGCAGGAGTTTTTGTCAGAAGGGTCATTGCAGGTCTCAGAAGTCATCTTCATAGAGGCTTTTTCAGCACAATTGTCATCACATGGAGATATCCGTTCACCAGACTTTAGAGCAGAAGGGTCACTTCTGAGTAGATCTTTAGGTTTTCCAGGAATTTCTTCCAACCATTCCAAATCTGAAAACTGGAAGCCCCCAAGTTTCCATGTACTTGCAGCAAACTTGTTGAACACTCGCATTGAAGTAAGCACTGCTAAGCTAATCTCCACAGCCTGATCTTCATGAACCTGAAAAGTAAAGAATAGGTTAGTATGCTATATAATTATATGGCATATTGAACTGAAACTATAAAAATCATCAATAGCCTACCAAAACAAACTCTTGGAATAATCTTTGTACACATAGACATAGATAGTTCTAATATAAAATCAGAAAAATAATTGAATACAGAAAGACAATAAAAAGCTGACAGTTCTATTAACAATTACTTGCACAAGGTTAATTTGTTTACTTTTTGTTTTGTGTTGTCAAATATATGTGCTGTGAGATGAAGAGCTTCTTACCAAGCCTGGTAAGATCATTGCTATTGTTCTAGGAAAAAAGAATAACTATAATCAAATTTCATGGAGAGCAACAAAAAGCAAAATATCTTGCAAAGCCATTGGCCACAGTGGTCACTATCAGAGTCGAATGACATTATATTAGATGTGTGAAAAAAATTGTTATAATGAGACTTCTCATTAATTGAAAAGGTATGGCTAATAATAGCTCAATTATTTTGTAGTGGACTAAACAATACATTCAGTCATAGCAACTATCCACCCATTTATTAGTATACAGTCCATTAAATTACAAAGGATACTAACTGCAGAAGCGATATGTTGTTCAGCCTCAGCCGTGGTGAGGGATGTTACTGGGAAACCACAGAAAACCATTTCTGAGTTTTGAGTTCTGCTGAGAACAGAGCAGCGGAGGTTGTGAGCAGTGAAGATTAACCGACGAGAAAGTGCTTCAGCAGCATGTTCTACTCCAGTTTTTGAGATGTGAGGAGTTTCAAGACAACTGAAAAAATCCGTGGATCCATCAAGATTGCTCTGTAGGATTGGATTGTAGCAAAAATCCTTCACAATGTTCAGTGATGAAATCAATGATTCCAAAGAGTTCTTCATTTTGCCTTTGGATGTACTGTCGCTACATGTGGCATCAATGGGCATGATACAGAGGTGTTTCAAAAAGAAGCTCATCCAAGGTATCACCACATACAATACATTGTCACAGTCAAAGCTGTCATCTTCCCGGATGAGATCATACAATTTAATTGCATCCATGTCCACTCCACAAATTATTTTTGAAATTATAGGCAAGTTCAAATTTTCAAGGTCAAGGTGAGGTGCTTTAGTATCAACAACCAGAACAATGCGGTCTGGCTGCACACCTTGAGGAAAGACGCCTGGTAACCTCTGGCAGTGTGCTTTCTTCCGCAAAATACTTGCAAAGCGGTTTTTTAGCACAGTGTCTGTTGAATCAATCAAATCTTGTAGAACAAGAACTGGTACAGTAGTTTTGTTCACCTGAGAAAAAAAAGAACTCAGTCAGAAAAATAATGGGTTAATAGTTAGTTGTCATTCAAGATTATTAAAATCTATAATAAACTGTTGCATCAAGATTTCAAGTGAAAAAAATTATGTAAGAGGAATAACTTGTCTGAACAGTATTAACATCATAAGATACATCAGCATTATTGAGAAACAATTAAACATAGTTATATAACAGCTGATGTATACTAAGAAGCTTACATAAATAGATGGAAAAGCAATAACAGCTCCCATCTCCCACATGGTGAGCTTTGCCCCCAGCAGAATAGCAGGGTGTGCTTTTAGACGCGTGTGTTGCAAGAAAAGGGATTCCAGTTATTTGGTCAGACAATAAGTGGTTTCGGTTGAAATCATCTTCAAGTAGATTAAATTAAAGTGTCATCTTCAAGTAGGGGAGTGGTTAGATTTTGGGTTGGAACATGAGTGAGAACCCTTAGGTGTGACAGATCAGACAACCGCATGTTTACAGGACAAAATTTGGAAGGATATTGTTTGCCTTTATGTAAAGCCTTAAGCCACAAGATGGTAGTATTGGCGCCAACTAGATGGATCAAACCTTAGTTCCCACATCACCAAAGCTACTTGAGATCCCTCTAGTAAGTTTTTGCAATTGGAAATGTTTTCAAAATATTAAGTATAATGTGCGGTTTCTAACACCAGATCATGCAACATTAAATTTTTTATAAACAATGAAAATTACTATGTTCAGCCTGGAAATGACTAATAGACTAGTTATAGTCAATTGCTGATCTCCCTAGATCAAGCATAAATGGAAGGATCTGAAAATACTTGAAGCAGTTAAAAGAAGCTGCCCAACAAATAATAGAGGGAAAGGAAATAATTTATTATGACAAATCAAAGGCCTTAAGGTTATACTCAATCCAGAGATGTTTCAAACTAATTATGATCATAAATATCTCAATAATTTTAGGAGGTGACGACCAAGTTAACAACCAGCGGTCAACTACACATGTTGACTCCCCACACCCCCATTTCTGGGTACTTAAACTTTTGAAATGTCAAAATTTGACTATGGCACTTGGAAGAGCAAGTCTATTATAGTAAATATCAGCTAATCACATAAATAGGATGCGCGTTTGGAAGTAAAAAAAACGCAAAAATGAATGAATGATTTTCAGGCCACTAAAAATGTTGGCTGGGAAAACCTAAATTTTCACAAAATTTGAAGATGTAGCTAGCGTTTTCAATTGATTGTTGCCTAATTTGGTGGCAATACAACAAATATGTTGCAGGTTGTTCTATAGAAATTACTTTTAAAATATTTATTTTCAAAAACAAGCACACACACACAGCAGGAAAAATTCACTCTTGAGCAGATAAAAATGAGGGCAACTCTGAAGCTGTTCAATTATAAAAAATGTTTGTTTTTCAGCATTAAAAAATACTCAAATTTAATTAATTACACATTGCACTATAAATGCAAACAACCAGGAAAAATGCCATTGGAGCAAATTTTACAATGTCATAGCTAATTTCATAATTATTGGATGTTCATACAGCTGGGTGATGAGTCCAGGTTTAGTGTAACTTCCATGCAACAACAACGCTTAAATTTCTTTTACAATCCCTTCAGATATACTAACAATACTGTAGCTAGTAGGATAGGCCTACTAGTCCACACAGCAAGGTATTGTATTCATGTTAAGGCAATCCGTTCTCAATAGCAACAAAATATTCCTTGTCACAAAAAAGAGTTGGATTTCAAATCAAGATTACCGATTGTCCACACTGTCTTTCAAATTGGGGGAAATGCACCAAAACTCAAAGAAAGAAAGTGCAACGTTGTATAAACTTTGCGGCAAGAATAACATGCGATGGTAACCACAGAAAACAAGACCATGTAAGTCCTCTTCTCCAAAAATTACAGTGGCTTTATTTTGACAACAAACGGACACTCCATGAGTCAATCAGAATTCATAAAGATCTTCTAGAAAAACATTCGCCTGGCAGCCAAAGGTACATATATTCTTGAGGTGAAAAGAACAGTTGATTCACAAGAAATAATGAGACTCTGCACTTTGAACACAGGAAAACAGAAACTGCCTGTCGAGCTTTTTCTATCACTGGACCAAAATCCTGGAACAGCCTCCCAACAAGCCTAAAGAATCTTGAATCCAACACGTCCTTCACAAATAGGCTTAGAGAACATCTATTTACCAATCAATTCAAAACAGTAACTTTGCCCACAAACACAAGCTATATCCATAATACCAGTAACCAGAGAATGCCTTGTTTTTCAGCATGTCCAAAACCACCACCACCATAACTCTCAACATTGAGACGCCATCTTATCATTTTAACTATGATGATACATATGTTTTCTATGTTGCTACCGATCACATTTGTCTTTGCCAATTACCATAAGGGTTAACTAGCGTTTAGTCTATTTCTATGTTCTAAATGTTCATGTCGTTTTAGTATAATTAAAATGGGAACTCAGTCTTTTCGAGGAAGGATAGGCAACTTCCAACTTTGACAAAGGTCAACTTGATTTTAATATATTTCATTGAATTATTTCTAACAATTACCATACCATTTTTCATGATACCATCATTGCCTTATGAGCTAATATTTTGCTTTGTCTTCTATAACAGAAGTACATTCATCCAACTTGTGTACTCTATCATGTATTATTCTGATTGTCAATAATTTAATAGTTTCCTAGCGGTTTTGAAGTGTAAATAATGTATATTCAGTTGTTAGGAATGTATTTTATGTGTAACTTTTATGTATAACTTATGTTGCCTTCTTACCCCTTCATTATCAGTACAATGGTTTAGACCCATCTTTAGAATATGTTAGCGCTTTTTGATTTCCCAACCCAATTTTGTATTCATATTTTCTGTATAATTCATGTTGTCTATCCTCATCTTTGTCATCGTACAATAATGTAGACTACTCATTTCAAAACATTAACACATTTTGATGTCCCAACCCCATGCTCTGGGGACTCTAACCCCATGCATGTGTTTTCTCACCCTATGTACTTGTTATTTTCCACACCCAGGTATTTTGTTATTTATCCACCCCAAGTATTTCTTATTTTTCAACCTCGCGTGTCACTGGTTTTCCCAACGCTATGTAGTCAAAATTATTTTGTCAAAATAGACTTTCTGAATGTGCACAGATGATACTATTGTAAATAATTTTTTGCTCCATGTAATCCAAACCGGCGGCCCTAGAGATGAGCCGAGACGAATTCAAATTGAACTCTCTTTTTTCTTTAAATAAAATAGCAAATTTGATAGTGAAGTTTCATGACTTACCTTCAAGAATTTATTTCTTACCTAAAAAATTGAAAACCCATAGCCAGACAATGGAAATGAATGATCATTATAAAGGTATGGTATTGTTACCTTAATATGACAAAATTGACAAAACAAAAAAAGTTTGCTCTTAGGTGTCAAACATGGTTCACACTTATGCCTAGACTTGCCTCCCTGTGGTATAAAAAAGTCATAAGAAATTAGCCATGCATTTTGAAATTAGCTGTGTTGTAATTTTTTAGGTCATTTACATCCAGATGACACATGTGTGAAGAATTGCATTCAAGTACTTTTTAATGAAGAACAAAAATATTCAATAACAAAATATACGCGAAAAATTACCCCCAGCGTTCAATTTGTCGGGGTGATTCCCTGTAGTTGTAGATTTGTTTATGTTTTCATTCCAAAATCCAACTTATGCAACAAAAAACAACATAATCCAAGTATCAGCACCAAATATTTCTACAATCCTTTGAAACTATCTATATCATCAACATTGGCATGAACTAATATTTTTACAAATTAAAAATTTTCAGGAACCTAAAACACATGCCCTCATTTTGTACTTTTTTGTAAATTTTGCGCGCATATCAAATTTCTATGATTAACCAATACCTACTAACTGACACAAAGACCTGCTCTTCCAAGTCCCACAATCAAATAGTGATATTTCCAACGTTTCCGTGCCCTAATGAGGGTTACGAGGAATCACCCAAGTTGTTGAACTCTGCATGGAAGTGTTACAGGCTGGCTTACACTCCCCCAAACTATCCGTTTTTTGTTCTTGCTATGTGTTACCTTAGTTACATCATTGATATATGTTGTATGTGCTTGATCCATTTAATGAATGAAGTTTCTGTTTGTTTCAGAGTATCTTATGTGAATACTCTGTAATTGCACTTAATGCTTAATGCTTGCCAACTGTTTGCTTCAATGAAGTTTCTGTTTGTTTCAGAGCATCTTATGGAAATACTCTGTAATTGCACTTAATGCTTTCCAACTGCTTGCTTATCACTCAATGCTTACCTAACTACATGCTTATCACATCTACCCATGTATATTACTGTTTCTGCACAGGGTGAGTTTTTTGTCCAATAGGCTGCACTACTTCACTTATAAGTATAGTAATTAGGTTTATAGGTTAAGGCTAGGTGAGTAGCCATGCCTAACTTATTATGATTTCTGCTCATCATTTCAGTTTTATTTTGTTTCCTAATTTTTGTTTGCATATTTTTTTATGCATTTGTTTGACTGATGGGCTCTTCTTGTCTATATTTTGACACTTGCTTATCATCTTTATTTTAAATATATTGATTGAATTTAGCGCTCAAGTTTCCTTTCAGTACAACTCAGGGTTATGCACAGCAATCTGGTTTATCTTAATTATGTTTGTGCTTATGTTGAGTTCCCTTGTTTTCATTCTATCTTTTGCATCACGTCTTCTGCATGCATGTTATGGTTTGGCATTTTACATTAAGTGGTACTTTCCCCTCTTTGGGTCAATTATTGACTTGTCAGATGGTTACACAGGTGCATCTACAACTGTGTCAAATGACTAATTTGTTATTTTATCTTTACCTTTGCAGCTTCTGATTTCCTACCCATGCTCCCTAATTCTAATCCCATGCTCATCTGCTTACCTGATATATAGATAATAACCACTACACTGTGTCATACCCTGGACTTTAGGAGATTATTGTGCTTCCACACCAACTGAACCCTACCCTAAGATCAAGCAAACACTTTGTGTCCCACCTGCGTGCCCCAAAGTTACAGCAGCATTAGCTAGTACATTTTTGGAGATATAGATACAGACACTAGGACAAATTCCCCAGAAAAGAAGGGGTGGTCGAAGGCAT
This sequence comes from Gammarus roeselii, assembly GCA_016164225.1. NCBI lineage: Eukaryota > Metazoa > Arthropoda > Malacostraca > Amphipoda > Gammaridae > Gammarus > Gammarus roeselii. The sequence continues at coordinate 7,085 of SDVV010009871.1, read as the reverse complement.
GAAGCATCTCACACTTCTCTTGTAAACTCATTCTCACTAAACTTGGCCCTTTTATGCCAAAGCATCCGGCCGGGAGACCAAGCAACACACCCTCCAGGTCATGAGTGTGGTTTGATGTCAGTGTCTGCAGCAGGGCCCAACAGTATGACTGGTTTACTGCCACGGCCATACCGTCTTTCAACAAGATGCCAAGGGCGGAAAAGCTCAACAGGGCACTGTCAAATATCATCCATTCACAATCATTCTCCACTCCTGACTATTTATTGCTCACTCTCTTGCTACCTCAACACTCTAGTCTCTCCTTCCTATTGCCTGCTTCACACCATCCAACTACCTCTAGGCCTACATTCATTTGCCTCTGCCTTCAACACACTTTCACCTATCTCCCTTCATCCTTCCTAACCATGTTCCTAAACCATCTCAGAAGATGCAAATAAGCTCTGTCCCCTAACTTTTTCACCAACCTCATTTTAGCTTGCACCATGTTGTTATTTATCCTGTCCTGCAGCGTCCTACCAGCCATGCTCCTCAAACGTGGAGATATTCAACCTTCTCTCTTCTGCTCTCACCCCCCAAATCTCAGCCTTGTAGAAAAAGTTGAGACAACAACACCCTCATACAGCCCTCTCTTTGCTTCCATCCCCAACGTCCTACAGCTCATTACACTCTTCATTGCACTCAACACTTTACACCCTTCCCTCACTTGTGACTTCACTTCATCACTTCAGTTTCCACTAATTCAGTCTTCTCCACATGGGAGGCCAGATGCTTAAAAACATTGAACTTCCTTAAATATATCTCCATTTAAGAGGACACAAGGGTAAGGAGCCCAATGTTGATGCTCTTTTTTGGCACTTTTAATTTAAAAAATTGTGATGCCAGGTCAGGGATAGACAGGTTGGGTATGGCCAGGTATAGACTATAACAATCAGAAAATTTGTCATCTTTTTTGATGTATGTTCATGAAAATATTTTCAGACTTTTTCATTGCATGGGGTGAGGGGGGGGGGTAAGGCGGGAACCTGGTGCGTCAAGACTTTCTGCAATGCCCTAAGTTGACGCAGTATCACAAAAATGCTCATAGGTCAACCAGTTGACATGATAGAATTGTGAGCTTCACATATGTTAATTAATAACATATTAGATACCCAATGGTAGTCAAATTTTTTATTTATCTCATTTTCATCAATTAAAATTTGTCTGAAACAGAATTCATGACGAAGTGTCTAACATGTGTAAATTTGGCAACTGCCCTTGCACCTCATGACCCCAGCATGTTATTTGATATGATATCTTCCTGTATATAAACCTGACTTTAAGCAGCTTGCTGCTGCCAAGCAGCGGCGTATTGTTGAACTAGGCTGCTGCTGGGGGACCGGCAGTCTTGACTCTCAAGGCCTCTTTCTGCGAGCATGTCAGTATCTGGATTGCAGACAAGGTGAGAGGGTCTGTGCTGCTTCACAGCTACGCCTATACACCTCTCTTCCTTCTCCCCCGCTCAACATCTCCGCAGAAGTAGGTATTGCGTCTGTACAGGACTCGGCAGCATGAGCTGTGAAGTATATGCAACTCCCTGGTCGAAAATTTTCCATAACTCTGCAAGGATCCCTATTTGGAGTAACTCATCTGCATTGGACATTTCAGTCTGAAGTGCCCAGTGTTGATACACTTTGCTGGCAGTGTTGCCCAGAAAGTATAACAGCTAAATGAGCCTTATAGCTACTGTAAATAAGATACATTGTCCTATGTTATGCTTGTGTTGAAAAGGATCAATTTGCAATGATTTGAAAAAGTGAGTAAACACTGGACTGCCCCTTTAGGGGGGCCCTATGTTGCTGGAACTCCTCAGCTCAGTTTTCCTCAATAGCTCACTCTTTCACTACCTCTCTTCCTGATCCCACTCTTTTGTTCCCCTTCCACCTACGCTCCACTCTTAATCTTCTTTCCACCAGCAGATGGTCAGACACTCCTTCACCCTCCGCTCACAACAGCCGCACATCCAACAGCCTCCAAGCCCCTCTCCTCAAAATCAGCACAAAACCCATTAGCTCTCTTCACCACTGCATTATGGGCCATCCTTACCCACATGTAGTTATGGATATCTTGCTTTTTGAACAGGCTGTTCCTGGGGACCAACTCCTGCTCCATCCCCAGACCTATAAGATTTTCTACACTGTCATTCTTACCAGGAACGCAATACCTCCCCATCACATTATCCACTACTGCATCTGCAACTCTCGTAATAAGAGCGCCCAGTACAACCACATTGAATAAACTCTCTAAACTCACATTACACTTGATCAGGTCAGTCCAAAATTGCTCCCTCTCCTCCTCCCCTTGCTACCAGGCATGTATGGACTCACAAATGCCCATTTTTCGATGCCTAACTCAACATTCACCCACATCAATCTTGAGGGCACCACTTCCACTCAATAATGCTACTAGCCAGTCAATCACTCAAGAACAGCACCACATATTCTTGTGCACAACCTTCATCCAGGCCCAACTTTCTTCCACTCACCACTCAAAACTCACACTCGCCCTTACCCTTCAAATTAGTTTTGTTCAGCACTACCTCATTCAACTTCCTCCTCACGAACATCTCTCCAATCTCTTGCCTCTTTGCTTCATCACATACTATAACCATGCACATTCAGCAACCCTAACAACAGGTTTGGAGAAGGGCAAGCCTCTCCTTCCCCCCTGCTTGTCTTGCCATCTTTTAGAGAGGATTTTGCAGAAGGCAGTATTCTAACACACCCGCTATGGTGATACAACTCACTACGAAGATTAACTGCAAAAACTTTTAGTTTAAGTGAAATGTCCTTTTCCGGAGCATTTCACATCAAACTTACACAAAATTTATTACCATTCTACCATTCTAATTTTATTCTCGTCTACTAGCCAGTTGATATGAAAAAGCAATAAACATTTTCTGCTTTCTGTGATTTTAATAATATCCCATGAATCAATAGCAGTCAAAATGCATGTCATAAATAACATTTTTTATGTTTAAATATAACATTGTATTGTTTTTATACCTATACTTGTGTCAATTTTTCAAATTAAATTAGGGATTTTCTCAAATATTTTGCAAAGAACACTTTTCTTCTCAGGATTTTTGTTGGACTCAAAGATCCACAGCTATCATAATCTATGTGAGGCTGTTCATATTTCAGACAATCAAACCTTATTTGATTCAAAGGTGAAATAAAAAACTGACTACATGAAATTATGCCCTTTTCATGAAGAGAATCCCAATGTATTAACTGCTGGCTATGACATCATGATTCTACAGAAAATTGAGATATTGCACATTATATGAACTTGTCAGCATGAACCCAATTTTGTGGGCTAATTATGCTAGTTCAAATCTTAGTAGGAGAAGATGGAAATGCAACTGCATGAAAAAATGATTAATTTATCCAATTGTTGCATCATCAAACTTTAGAAATGAACATCACACAGGAGGTAACTCCCAATGGAATTTCAACTCAGCAGAGCATAATTTAATACTTTCATTATGAGTGGCAGTTGTCAACATCAGTGTAAATTTCCTCCTCTGAATGTAATTAATCAACTTACCAAGAAATTTCACGGTTAAACAGCTCAAATTTTTCTTTGTAACATACAAGAGACTACTCACCTCAATAGTGGGAGCTTTCATGAGAGAATACACCACTGATCTTGATCGTGTTCTGAATTCAACAATAGCCAAACCCTTGAGAGTATCAGACTGGTATGGCTGAAAGTCCACAAATTGAATCATCCAAGGCTGCAAGGACCCAAATCGAGAGTAGAAGGCAGAGCGAACGTTGCATTCTTTCATACCAGCACTCAGGTTATACAAGAATGCCAGCAAGCCCTGAAAGTAAAATCAATAAACCATATTTCATAAAAAATATCAAGAAATCTTTATGCAAGACATAAGGATCTGAAAACAAAGTTGCCTCATGAGGCAATGTTCCCAAAATATTCCTTGCTTGATTGGTGAAGAAAACAAGATGTTATTTAAAGTTCACATTCACATTTCTTGAGAGGGCTCTGATCTTTTGTTGACCTAAACTGAAGACTTCTGCATTGAAGTGGGCAAGTTTGACTTATTGAATTCTGTATGTATAGACATACAGCCATTTCCCCCTAGATAGGAGGGTAGCTAAGTTAGGCTGACACAGAGGGGGGAGGCGCCCAATCTCCCCACCACAAGACCGCCGTGTCCAAGCCGAGGCTCGAACTCGAGTCATGAAGCACCAGAGGCTGACAATGCAGTCGGACATGCTAACCACTCAGCCACTGCGACCTTAATTATTGAATTCTGTAATAAATAATTAGTTGCATACATAACTAGCAAGGTACTCATAATACAAAAACAGGCTAACATCTCAAATCAACTAGATTAGAGTTGTTGGGCTTCCTTGTGTGTTGGAGACTCAATTTAACTAGGCTAGTGGCCTAGTAAGATTTCCTGTTCTGGTCTGAGAAAGAATGTTGGATTTGTCATCTAATAGATTATTTGTAAATAAAGGCAGCATAGTTTGCACCTATTTATACCAAGTGAATAATCTGAGCAATCTGAAAGAGAATGTTCCATCTGCAAGTATTTTAAATAAGATTATATATATAATATCACTAAAGAATTAGTTTTCATGATAATGCACTCTGAAAGGGAAATTATCCTTATCCATCTTGCTTAAGAAATTGCAAGAGCTTATAAGAATGTCAGACAGATCATGGATCTCTAGCAATATATAGTATCACCTAATTTAGAAAAATTGGCATCTCACACTGCTGGAAGTACTGTTAGAGTTAGCTAGAATCAGATATTGTTCAAACCATAACAAAACCTGGAATCAAAGACATCTGGAAAAATAAATATTTATGATACTAGTTATTATTAAGAAAAACAATAATCTGAGCATAGGTGAATTCGGACTGATGATATAGCTTTAAAACCTGAATATGCTATGAAACCTTGGAAGACAGGCAATAAACACTTGCTATTTTCAACTACATTTGCAATATCGTTGTTTATAGTTACTAGTTTTCTGTTTGAAAATGAATTTTAAAACATACTAACATCAACAACATCACGACTAACAAAAAATATTACTTGATATCATTCAGGATTAGCTGTCACAATAGATTCTGCATTGCTATATCAGTATATCAAGCAAAGAGTTCAGATTTAACAAGTATATATCATTCCCATAGGAAGGTGTGGAATTTGAAACTTGTTAAGTTAGCTGAAATAAATCCACCTTCATAAAATCTTTCCAAAGTTGAGGGAAACCATCTCCTACTCAAGTTCAATACAGCTACACTTGGATCTATTTAGAATATATATTTTAATAATTGAGAGTGTGTGTGACATAAATCCCACTAGGAAACCACATTTAACTGCCCAATTAAGTATACTATTATTCAGCTGTTTTCTAACAAGAACATCAAATTGATTAGAAGTTAAAGTTGTTTGTAGCTGCAACTAAAGAGATGAGCAGAAAAACCTAGTCATGTGTGATTAATGTATATATATCGAAATGATATGCACAGATAGATTGATTACCAATGCAACAACATGTCAATCAGAAATGTCCTTGAAAAAATGAAACATGAACAATTTAATGAAGGAGTTCTTTATTGGATAATAGCTAGAGCTTACACAAATCAAGGTATTTCCTGCACCAGACAAAATACATAGGTAAGTTGTAAAATCAATATTAAATCATTTGTTGAGATTATCAAATGTGACCTACAAAAATTATATTGTCTCAAATGATTGATCATGTGATGCTTTTTTCTGAAGATTTGAAGAAATGCTGTGGAAAAAACAGGCTGCTTAGTACTTGTCTTTCAACTTTTGCCAGCTTATATTTTCAATAATCTTAATCATAACCAGATACATTTTACTATTGCTTGCTATTTTATTTCAACACACAACAATAATGAAGGAAAAAAAGAAGCTACAGACCACTTAATGCCGAAATAGTTTGGTTGCTACTGTACTTAGATTTCTATGATGTGGTGTTCTCTACACAAGTAAAATTTCCTCGAGACTATTAAAGCTTGATAGCTATTTAAACAGCCAAATTCAATGCCCACAGACAAATGAGCCATGATCTAAATTTTTTGAATGTGTGAACATGAAACAGATTCCATATTTGATGTATTAAGAAACATAGCTTACCGCAGAAGCAGCATCAACAAGAGCTACCCCAGTTGAAGCAGCCATAGGTCTATCAGATTCGGAGCCAAGCCAATCACCACCTGACTGGGAAGGTCCATGTTCATTTGCATAACCAAAATCTCCTGGACCACCATCCATGCGATCAAAGGATTCCTCCCTCCGAAAGTTTCTGCTTCTACCAGAAGGTCTCTTGTTACTTTTTTGGTAGTTGATGCCACGAGGCAAAACTTCATATCTGCTGTGTAGTTCTCTTGCATGTGTATCATGAGTTTTGTCTACAAAATGCCCATCATTTTCATACATCTGATCAGTACCACCGAATCTTTTTTGGGTAGATTCATAGCTATCCTTTCTGTAGTACCTGTCATCATGACGACTTCTAAAAAATCTTTCACCTTTCTCTAGATGATGGTCATGACTGTCCCCAAGACCTTTACCACTGTCTTTATAGTGGGAGTCTCTAACATTGCTGATTCTATCTCTGCTTTTATTTCTGCCACTTCCTTCCCTAGTAGGAAGACGGTCACCACTGCATCTGCTCCCACCACTGTTGCGCCTCCTTATACCTCCTGGATGATTGCTATGTGACCTCCTGAGTTGCCCCTCATCACTGGAAGATAAACTGATGTCTGAGAAGGTTCTTTCATTACTAGACCTTCTTGAACTTTTTTTTGTAATTTTGCTGCTGTGGAAACTTCCACTGGGAAGGCTATGCTTGGCTTCAAGGCGCATCTTCTTCAGGACTTCTTGAACCACTTGAATAACTAGTTCCTTAGCTTTTTTAAAATTCCTTGGACAATCAGATCTGGAATAAACAAAATAATAGAAAATATGAGTAGTTATTTGATATAACCAAGTAATTACAATATAATTGACCTTCTACTGATTCAAGATTACAAGC
>SDVV010009870.1:3896-16502 GCA_016164225.1 Gammarus roeselii | reverse complement strand
AGATATATACATCCATAGAATATTTCAGGACTGCATGAATGCCTGTATATACTGCTGTGTGGATCTACGAGGACTCCTGGTGTTTTTTTTGCGATAGCTAAATTAATGACAATGAATGGCTTTGTAACATTTATATGCATTTTCAAATGCGCGTTAGTTGTGCAGTTGACATTGGTTCGATTGGAAAATGGAACATGTAGGACTGTAATTGCTGCCTAATGTCAACCGACATGTTCAACCTCAACCATTCTATGTATGTCTTTGAACCTCTTTGCAATGTAGTATGACATTGACGAATCAATTAATTTTACTTTGTTCATGTGCGTCTAATCCCACCTTGGCAAACCTAGCATTGGTCATAGACTACTCTTTCCTTTTTAAAGCCAGGTTGATTTTCCAACCCCGTGTCATAGCATTTTTTTAACTCTCCTAATTTATAAGAGAATCCATAATTTATAAGAATAATTATATTATGCTCTATGACAAACTAATACAAATACTTTCAATTATTATTATTGTAATTAATAAAATTTGTATTATTATTTTGAATATTTTAATTTCTGTAATAATTATAATTATTATAGTTATAATAATTATAATAAATGTAATAATTTTTGTGGGGGCTATCATTATAAAAATTAGAACAAAAAAAAAACATATAATTAGTAGATCATTTATTTCCATCGTCTATGAAAGGGTTTTTAATTCGTAAGTCGGGTTTCTGATGTGATGATCAATTAAATGTAGTACTGGAATTAGCGTCAAACAAAATTCAAACTGGATTCGTCACTGCTCATCTCTTGTGAACGACCTGCTCATCTCTTGTGAAAGAATCGGTCGTTCACAAGAGATGAGCAGTGACGAATCCAGTTTGAATTTTGTTTCCCGCTAATTCCAGTACTACATTTAATTGATCCTCACATCAGAAACCCGACTTACGAATTAAAAACCCTTTCATAGACAATGGAAATAAATGATCTACTAATTACATGTATTTTTTTTATTCTAATTTTTATAATGATAGCCCCCACAAAAATTATTACAATAATTAAAATTATTATAACTATAATAATTAAAATTATTACAGAGATTAAAATAATCAAAATAATAATACAAATTTTATAAATTACAATAATAATAATTGAAAGTATTTGTATTAGTTTGAGTATTAACATTCTAATATGTTGGCGGGCTCAAGGAAGGGTATCATGGTTAACCAATCTCGCTGAAGAGTTGCTCTTAACGCTAAAGTCGTTTCTCATTAAATTTGGAATGTAAGTGCTCTCTTAGGAGGGCCTCTGATTACTCGAGTGCTGCCTTTGAATATCTTGATTCGAGAATTATACATCCTGCGGAATGTGTCCTGCAAGTTGGAGGCAGTCATGCTGCTCACGTGGCTAGATGCAAATACCTTTATACTAAGTACACCATACTAAGTACACTATACTAAGTACACCATACTAAGTACTGTCTTTATTCCGAGGAACGTGTGAGAAGACAGCTCTGATTCCAAGAAACATATGAGGAATATTCTTTGTTAAATAATATTTTTGTCAAGCAGACTAGGATGTTGAAAGGTTACCATGACTTTTATTCTCGTTTTGTGTAAATAAATTCCGTTCACGAACTCATATCACTGACCTTTCATGTGAGAATGTCGATAAAAATTATTACTTTTTTCAATGAGCATTTTTATAGTACAAAAATAATTGAACTTTCAGGAAGATAACATAATTTTTAGTAACATATTAAGAGTAATATTATTTATTGTTTACATTTAGTCGCATATATATTCACCGATCAGTAAATAGTGAACAATTTTTAGAAGCTCGTTATGATTGTCACAGTCTGCTCATTAAATGTATTTTGCAACATCAAGTTCTACATTTTTTTTCATCTATCATTACTCACCAGCTTTCATATAACCTAGGACATATGGTTATGAGTTCTGCATAATCCATAAGCTGTTTAATATTTCTTTTCATACAATGAACAGACTATTTCACATATTTTTTGTCTGTTTCCTCCGTTTTTACAGGTTAGAAGGAGCCACAACTCTCATTGTTCTACGATTAAAAATGATTTAGGCCAGGTCTAAAATCAAATATCCTCCGCACCAGGCCCGACTCAGCCTTAATGAACCATGGACTCGGCAACTTCGGAGCACTCGCGAGTATTTTACTCCTAACTTCATTGCTCTTCAGAAGCCAGCGCAGGAGTGCTTGCCAGAACCGGCGAGAGCGCTCAGTCTCCGTGCGAGCGAAAACCACTCAGTCCTAAAGGTAGACATCGTTTTAAAATATGAAAATTCATGTTGGTGGTTGCAGATTGAAATATTTAATCAGAATGAAGGCTTTTAATTGCAATCTTGTTCGCATTTGAGGTCATGCGTGGGACAACAAGATTTAGAAGAGTTGGATGACGTCATTATACTATCATTTCTTTTGTAGGGGATTTGTTCGGGGCGAAGAAAGATCTAGAGTTTTGGACACACTTTAAATGTTGTTTCCCTCCAACAGAAAACTCACTTCTTTGTGGAATGATCAATTCAGGGAAATTAATAATTCGGTGGAAGCAATTTTGGTTGATTACGTTTGCAGACCAAACGGATAAGGTAATGGCGGATTTGACACCCAGTCATCCTAGTCATATTCTTGTTTACAATAACAACGACATAATAGAAAGATGTTGTAATGCCATTCAAGTGGCAGTCGTTTAAATACGCATTAATTCAAGCTTAAACCAGTACAAATAATCACAAACATATTTATTTTCGTCAATTATCTATTATGTGCGGATTCTAGGCTTGTCCATGCAAGTATCTGACCAGTAAAAAATATTTTCTCTCGATATTTCACCCATTATATTTTCTCGCGATTTTTCACCCATTATATTTGAAGATTCCCAGCAAATTTACGAAGCTCACACTCCATCGTAAAACAGTTACTTTCTTTCAATTATTGACTTACCCAAATAACTGGGTTATTATGTAGAGCGAGGTGCGATGAAACTGATAAAGATCGTATTAGAATCGAAGCACCTATTACAATTCAGATCAATTTTACACATATTTCTAACAAATATCGTATAAAACCAGTCACTGTGGAGGTTCAACTGTTTCTCGAGAAATATCCAGTTTGTATATTACACATGTTGTATAATTCTAGTTACAATATCTACAGTGTTTTATCATATCAGGTGCTAACGGAAAAGAATGTGGCTTCAATCTTCCACAGTTCACACTAATTTAGCTTAATTGAGCAATAGTAAAAACGGGACCTCTGTGAATGTACTCTCTTTGAACAGGTATCCAGCAGTATTATTAGACTGCTAGTAAGCAATATTAAATTGCAATACTGCAGTAATAGTGCATGTGTAGTACTATGATAGCGTGTGATGGTGTGTAGATGCATTATTCAAGCAATATATAAGGTATTGTAATAAATTTCGAGCAGTGCAACGAAATGGGAAGTAAAACAGGCTTGAACAAAGTGAGGATATCAAATTAGTTCCTTCTCTGGTAATTAAAACCTTTATATTTAGCGTTATTAACGCTTGAACGCTCAAACACGTGCTTAGAAACTGAATCAATTAATCATAATATATCTAGACGATGAATTCAAATATATTGTCGGGCATGCTCAGACAATTAACACAAATCCAGGAAAATTGTTCTTCTAGGGAATGTAATATGAAATTTAACTTACACAATTTTCCAATCATGGTCTCGTAGTTAGGACTATTCATTACACTTATATTTGAATCCTATTTGTGAAATAATTTTGAGGGTGCCTTGTTTTTTTTAAAGGCATTCGTCGTCAACATCAGAGCGTCAGCGTTCCCCAGGTTTCATGTCAGATAACGGCATGGGGCGCTTGATTCTTTTTAAACTCTTTAGAAGCTCCAACTGGCGGTCCATTTAGGTGATTTCACGCTGTACATACGTAACGGTTGCAGGACGGTCTCTGAACTGAGAAATGTTTCTGTTGCCTATTAAAGAGGGAGAAATAATGTGTATACTCCCTTGAAATGTTCACGAGCAGTAGAGTGGACTGTTCATTGGATAATTTCCTCAAAATAGAAGGTGAGCCCTTTATGGTGATGATTTAATCTGATAATTCCTTTTTATTCTGACACCCTCTGTCAAATATTTTGATTTAATGTGGGGTTACGAGCCTTGCTACCCACGTTTTGATATCAGTTTGCTTGTTCTTTTGTTTATGTTGCTATTGCAATGCATGAGCATTGCAATAACAACATAGATAAAGAACAATCAAACTGATTTCAAAACTTGGGTCTGAGCACATTTTGGATGTGACAATAAATAATACTGCACGAAAGAGAACGAGAAAGCCTCAGAGAGGTCACCATCACTATGGACATGATGTCATTGACAAAACAAGATTTGACTCCCTCGAATTGATTTCCGAGGCCTGAGCTAATTAGTCGTGCAGATCGGGCCGGGAAGGACACAGTGCTCTATTCCCACATGTGTGATGCTAAATATGTACGTAACTGTGTACGATGCGCCCTTTTATAAAAGGGATTGAAGAGTTCGAGGCGGTCGTGGCATGGCGTCACTCCCTACAGCAGCCTGAACCTGTTCCGAACTTATTATAAAAAATATACTAAGTGTTCGCCTGTTTAAATACTCTGTCCTCATCCCAAGCTTAATACTGGCGACGAGGTGACAAGCTCAGTGTTCAAGACAAATTTAGACGTTGTAGAAGGTGCTGTGTTGAAATATAAAAGGCGGACGACAGTAAATAAGAAAGGCGGATATTCCTCCCGTGCTCGGAAACGATCTAAGAATGACTCGCTCAATTCGCGCTTCAAAACTACAGAGCCTTGCAAGCAGATAGTACAGACAAACAAGAAAAGGCGTTGGTCTTTGGGTCATGTATACCTCGTAATATATTAACGAAGAACCAACGGAAGATAAAGCCGTTGAACAACGCAGCGTCAACATACACCTAGACGACCACAAATTTAAAAATTATATATATTCCGCGCAAAAATCGGCTTTCGGCAGGTCGTTGATAATGTTTATCAAGCGGAAGCAGATCTAGGAGATCGATATGTGAGTACAAAGACTCGGGACTAGTTCTTCACGGGGTTATAATCCATCAAACCGATAATGGCGTGAATCACAGAATGCGAGGGGAAGCGTTCGAATAAATGCTTTTACGAGCTCAACAGCTGGAACAAATATCTGCTGTCGTGAGAAACATGCTTCCAGAAAATACCGTTGGAAGAGTATTCTTCATTAATGAGGCCTGATTTTAATACAAAAGGCTCTAAAAGGCCATGCAGGTCCATGTTGAATGGAAAACACCTTGGAAAAGAGTGCTTCGCGCTGGAAATGAAGGACAATAGGTGCAGGAAAAGGTATCACTTGAGCAAGACATGGCCTGAAGCTCAACAGAACAAATCACATTGACAAAACTGAACATCTCATGCGGCCTGAAGAATACAGTCAACAAGATTTGATTACGGTTAAAGAGGAATGATACCCGATCAACCCTCCCCCTACCCCCTTCCAAATGTCAGCAGCCCGTTGAATCAAGAACCGATTCAACGGTCTGAATGATGTTGAAGACACCAGCATGAGCAACTGGGCCAGCATCGACGAGCAGTGCCTGCTCGTCGATGCTAGCCCAGTTGCTCGGGAGGAATGATCGGGTGTCATTCCTCTTTAACCGTGATAAAATCTGGTTGACTGTATTATTTTAGATTAAAGATTTTATCCAAAGTTTGGCTTTAATCCATTTTAAAAATATTTTAGACCTCGATACTGAGGCATCAACTCTCTTTTTATACAGAATGAATACATGGTCAAAACAAGAGAAAGTATGCTTGATCTGACCGAAATACACCACCTAAAGAAAACATAAGCCAGACCAGATGTTTGGCAAGAAGACGTCGTCCCGACGGCTAGAAATGTTGCTGGTAACAATTTATACAAGCGAGATGAATTTGTAGGGACTAAAATGCTTCCTGTTGGTATTTGTTATTGTAAATGTAATTTTTTATTTAAAGGAGGGGATGTTTCGTATCCATATGGCATACATATTAAACTGTTACGGTAAGCTCTATTTTTTATCTAAATAATAAGACGTAATAAACGTGACGGGAATTATATATAAGTAGTAACGAGAAAGCGTCAGCAAGGCCCATAAATGCGGACACGAAGTAATAGGTAATAAAAGTGGTTCAGGCGTAGAGACGCAGAATCCCGGGGGACTTGTTACCAGAGACCAAGCTGGGCAAGTTTTACCAAGGTGGGGAAGGAAGCAGTGCTTTATATACGCGTGTGTAATGCTAGATATGTACGTAACAGTGTACGATGAAGCCCGTTATAATCAACGGACTTAAAGAGTCGAGGCAGCTATGTCTTCGTCTCACATCCTAGCGGCCTTAACCTGCCCTGCACTTATTGTAAATCGTCAAATTCTACGTGCTCCGGTGTTTGACTTCCTCCGCCCGTATACCATTATTAATATGCGTGTTGCAAACCCATTTCCGTTCCATGGTTTTTTGGTTTCATGTGTTCAAATGCTTCGGTGTATGTCTTTCTCCCGCATTATGACTGGTCTCAATAGTGGATTCAACTAAAGTTTCACATATGGTCTCAAATGTGTCCTTTCGCAAGAAGTAGTGAAATGGAGAGTTAATACAGAGGAAATAGATTTTGGAGGTTTGTCAATAGTTTTGAATATCGTGGAAAATGTATCTCTCCAAGATATTTTCATATGATTAGATATAATACTTTGTTCAGTATGTTATAAATAGAAGTACCGCAAGGGTCGATCCTATGTCCTTTGCTCTTCCTTATATATATTAATGGTATTGTAAACACTAGTGACAGGCTATTCTTTGTACTTTTTGCAGATGATACTACAGTTTATTCGACCGGAAAAAAGCTCAATGATACTATTAATAATACGAACAATCAATTGGTTCACATTTCAAACTGGTTCACATCCAACAAGCTGACGCTAAATGTCGACAAGACGCAGGTCATGATATTTTCCAGGAGGATGATACAAATTCTTAACACAAAAGTTGAATTGAATGGTGAACCGGTGGCATAAGTAGCGAAAACAAAGTTTCTCGGTGTAATACTAGATCAGAAACTTAACTGGGAAGATCACGTCTCATTTGTTGCCGAAAATGATCCAAATCGTGTTGCATCCTAGATAAAATTAGAACTTGTCTTACGACTCCTGCTAAAAGTCTAGTATACTATAGCCACATTCATCCTTTCTGACGTATTTTATAAACGTGTATGCTTCTACCTACAAAACAAACTTAAGACCTATCGTTCTTAGTGAAAAGCGTGTTATTAGAACACTATCACATGCTAACAGACGTGACCACATGTTGCCTCTCTTTTGTCAATGGAACATTCTCCCACTGTGTCACATCATTCACTTTTCCGCTGCGGCGTTTGTCTACAAAGCTTTGACTCATTTAACTTACATTGATAAAGGTTACATTGATGTACCCATCGATTATGACTCATTGATTTTTTTTTCGCGCGCATATGTTGATATGTCATGTTAATTTTGCAGTTAGTTTCAAATTGGTGTCATCGTACGTCAGAAAATGTTTGAATAATGTAATAAACAACCTCATGTCGGTTATTTTCTGCTCTCAAGTTTTTTAGCAAATGTCAGTTTAAACAGTAAATAGTTATGATAAAGTAAACGTCGGTGATCAGACTTACTTTGCTTATTTTTTTCTAAATTATTGGTCTTATGTGATGCTTTTCCTCTGCCTCGATATATTGAAAAGTGAAGAGTAGAGGATGTTCTCCAACAATGTCCATCGGTTGGTCCATTCTCCTCAACCCTAGTTATAAGTCAATATTAAATTCATCTAAGTAGTAAATGTTGTCTTCAGAACAGCTCGAACTGACGAAGACTTGGTACGTATCATCTGTGTATTCTGATATTTCTGTTATTCTGTCAACACGTCATTATACCTAAATAAATTTTAAATCCTTAAATCCTCAAATCCTGTTTTTGTTAGTAAATTCAAATAGATACAAGTAGTGGAAGAAGCAGGCCTGGGGTGGGCTGAAGAATTCATTCAAGGAGTATTACAAAATTGAATTCTCAGTACAACTATCCCAGCCTAGATGAGGTGCCCATTGTTCATGGGCTGCCAGATGCTGAAGGCTCCAACGGAGGTCGTTACCACCTTGACAGCAATAGTTCTAACGTCACATTTTCTTTGTAAGGAATGGATTAGTCTCCCAGCGTTTGTCGAGATAGTTTTTAAATGTGTTTACGTTATTACTGTTAACCACATCATGTGGTAAGCCATTTCAAATTGTTGGTATCTTGATTGGAAAGAAACTCTCGACCACTGGTGTTCTAAATAGTTTTAGCTGCAGTTTTGTCCATTATTGCTATTCCTCGGGTTATAATCTTAGTCTACGAGGCACTCAGGGCATGTTTCCAGTCAATACGTTTAGGTATTTGAAGGTTTCTATTAACTGACGTCCAAGTCGTCTTCTTTCAAGTGATATCAGTTCAAGTTCGTCGAGTCTTAGCGGATATGTCTTCTTTCTCAGTTCCGGAATCATTCTTGTTGTTCGGTGCTGACACGTTTCATTTTGTCAATATCATCTCATAGTGAAGAGACCGATATTATACTGCAAATTCCATTTAATGGCTGACGAGTAAAGTGTATATTGAAGCACGTTGTCCCCGGATTTGTAGTGGAAGTGTATCCTTGATATCTTGGGTGATTAATATTTCAAGGTCTCGTTCTTGGTCAAATTGTCATATGCTGGTCTGCCATTACGTAAGCACAATTTGTATTAATTGAACCGATGTGCATAGCAGTGCAGTTTTTAAAATTAAAGTTCACATGCCACTTACCAAACCAGTCACGAGTTTATTAAGATCATTTTAGATAGGTGTGCGATCATGCTCACAGTCCGCTTTGTGGCATAGTTTAGTGTCGTCAGCAAATTTTGATAACTTGCTAACGATGCTGGTGTCGAGGTAACTTGTATCAATTATATAGAGAAGGGGACCAAGAACACTGCCCTGAAGTACTCCTGATGTTAGCGAACCCACTGACATTTTCCTTTGCCGACACAGAACCACCCGTTGTTTGCGGCCTGCGAGCTAATTTCGAAGCCACCTGGCCACGTTTTCAGTTATGCCTATCTCCTCACTTTTCTAAGTAGGCTTTCATGGGGGTCCTTATCATACGCCTTTTGAACGTCAATATAAATAACGTCGACAGGTTTGATTTCATCGTATATCACGCTGACCTTATTGAAAAAGTCCAGAAAATTGGACAGGCGGCAAAGTTTTCTTCTGAAGCTGTGTTGGGTTTCCTTGGTGAAGTGTTTTTACTCGCGGTGACATGTTATACTTATTCTTATCCAGGTTTCCAAGATATTGCCGATAACAGATGTGTGATTTATTGGTCCAAAGTTTCCTGACTCTTGCCTACAACTCTTTTTGAATATGACTGTGATGTTTGCTGTTTTCCAATCTTCTGGAATAATTCCAGTAGTCATAGACCTGTTAAAGACCTCTATCTGTAGACCAGTTATGATTTCGGAGAGGTTTCGTAACAATCGCGGGTGCAGGTCATCTGGTCCTGTAGGCTTGTAAATAATTAGTTTGCTGAGTTGTTCTTCTACTTCACCAACGAGGAAGTTAATATTTTCCAACTGTAGCACTTCTCTAGGCAGTCCGACTTCTAGAATCTAATTAATATTCTCATCTGGGTAGCCTTGTAGCCGGGGCGTTAGAATCTTGCTACCGTATCCACCGCTTGTCGTAGAAGGCGATTAAAAGGGCGCCCTGTAGCCGGGAGTAGAATCGTGCTACTGTAATCCCTGCGTGTCGTGAAAGGCGACTTAAAGGGGTTGGCGTGGATGGGCTAGGAATCCCTTTCTCTGTAAGTCCCTTCCCTTCGAATGTGAGTTTGGTGTGGTAAGTGGAAGAAAGTCTGGTGTGAAGGAAGTTTGGGCACGAGAAGGTGTGGTCTTGATATTGAGTGATCGGTTGCCTCGTAGTGCTACCGAATTGAAGGAGGTTTCCTCAAGGTTGATGTGGGTGAAAGTTAAGTTAGGCGTAGACAGATGGGCATTTGTGAGTGTTTGCGGACCTGACAGCGAGAGGAGTGAAGAGGAGAGGAGGGGTAGAAGAGTGGGGGTATTAAGTGTTTTGGAGGTCATTTCAATGTAGCTGTACTGGATGACCTTAATGTGAGAGTTAGAGATGTAGTGGTGGATATTGTGATAGGAAGGTATGGCGTTCCCGGTAAAAATGACAGTGGAGAAAACCTGGTAGGTCTAGTATGGAGCAGGAGTTGGTGGTCGGGAACTGTTTGTTCAAGAAGCGAGATATTCACAGGTACAAATGGTTAAGGATGGCCCGTGGTGCAGTGGTGGAGAGAGTGCTGATGGATTTTGTGCTGATATCGGATGTGCGGGTGTTGAGAGGAGAGGGTGGAGGAGTGTCTGACCATCTGTTGGTGGAAGGTAGATTAAGAGTGGAGCAGAAGTTGAAGGGCAACAAACGAGTGGGAGGAGGAAGAGAGGTAGTTAAATTGAGTGGACTGGATGTGAGAAGCAGAGACGAGGAGTTCCAGCAGGCGTTGAGGGAAGAATATGACAACATGAGAGGACAGGACCTGAGAGATGTGGAGAAAGAATGGGAGATGTTAAGGGATGCGCTGCTGAGATGTGCGAAGAAGGTGTGTGGTGCGCGCCGTGTTAGCGGGTGCAGGAGGAAAGAAGAATATGACAACATGAGAGGACAGGACCTGAGAGATGTGGAGAAAGAATGGGAGATGTTAAGGGATGCGCTGCTGAGATGTGCGAAGAAGGTGTGTGGTGCGCGCCGTGTTAGCGGGTGCAGGAGGAAAGGTTGCGAGTGGTGGAACGAGGAGGACAAACAGGCGGTGGCACGGAAAAGAGGAGCGTTTGAGGAGTGGTTGCAGGTGAAGTCGGTGGTGGCTTATGAAAGCTACAAAGAGAGGAGAAACTAGGTGAAGCGGGTGGTAAGGAGAGCCAAAAGGGACGCTGATGCCAGGTGGGGCAGACGGTTATGCCAGAATTTTGAGGAGAACAAAAAAATGTTCTGGAAAGATGTGAAGAGGGTGAGAAAGGGAGAGACCGTAAAGAAGGAAGTGGTGAAAGATGAAAACAGCCAGTTGTTGTTGGAAAGTGGTGATGTACGGAAGAGGTGGGCCGAGTATTTTAATGAGTTGTTGAATGTCGCAGATGACAGAGAGGCTGACATTGTTGCTGTGGGTGGTGGTGCTCTGATGCCAGTTTTGGGAGAAAGACTTGTGGCGGACATTACCAAAGAACAGGTGCAAGAGGCAATGGAGGTGATGAAAGCAGGTTAAGCTCCTGGTTTGAATGACGGCGTGACTGAGTTCCTGAAGATGGGTGGAGTAGCAATTGTCGAATAGTTGGTGAGGTTACTGAACTTATGTTGTGTTTTGTGGCAGGCGTGGTACCGATTGAGTGGCGCAGTGCCTGCATTGTTCCGCTTTATAAGGGCAAAGGAGATGAAAATGAATGCTGCAACTCGAGAGGTATCAGTCTGTTATGTGTGGTTGGTAAGTTGTACGGGAGAGTGCTGATCAAAAGGATTAGAAACTGTACGGACTGCGCAATTGGAGAGGAAAAGTGTGGCTTCAGGAGTGGTAGAGGGTGTACCGATCAGATTTTTGCAGTGAGACAGGTCTGTGAGAAGTACCTTGCCAAAAGAAAGGATGTGTTCTGGGCCTTCATGGATCTGGAGATGCATTCGACAGGATTGACAGGGAAGCGCTGTGGACGGTGTTGCGTTTGTATGGAGTGGGCCTACATTTGTTGAAAGCGGTGCAGAGTTTCTATTCTGACAGCCGAGCATGTGTTAGAGTGGTAAGCGAGGTGAGTGATCGGTTTGAAGTGAAAGTGGGACTGAGACAAGGCTGCGTGATGTCTCCCTGGCTGTTCAACCTCTATATGGATGGAGTGGTCAGGGAGGTGAACGTGAGCTTGCTGGGTCGTTGGCTTGGAACTGTTGAAAGCGAATGGGCGGAGTTGGCAGTTGAGCCAGTTGCTATTTGCTGATGATACGGCCCTGGTTGCGGATTCAGAGGAAAGCTATGTAGGCTAGTGTCTTAGTTTGGTAGAATGTGGGAGAAGAATAGTAAAGTAATGAGATGCTCGAGGACTGTCGATGCGAGCAAATTAGTGTCACCCTAAATGGAGAGCTCTTGGAGGAAGTTTAGTGTTTCAAGTATCTGGGCTCCCATGTGGAGATAACTGAACTAGTGGAAACTGAAGTGAAGGCGCGAGTGGAGGAGGAGTGTAAAGTGTTGGGTGCACTGAAGAGTGTAATGAGCTGTAGGACGTTAGGTAGTCTACTTAAGTGGGTAGCCAGTTTTACTAACCCCTCATTAATTGTAGATACGTAGAATGTTAGACAGTTCATACACATTCACTCAGTACGTGATGACACGCGTTGACTCGTATCATGGTAACCCCGTCAAAGCCCAAGTAAGTTAGAGATAGTAAGGGTATCATCAACGTGTTTCATTTTGTAATAAGTTATTTGTTTTAAGGGAAAGTAA
>SDVV010009869.1:0-16503 GCA_016164225.1 Gammarus roeselii | reverse complement strand
GTTGGTATAAATTTAATGGTATATTGTGTATTCCATTCGGTTCCATGCAGGACAAGCCAGCTGCCTACTAGAGATGAGCTGCGATGTATTCATTAATTTTGAATTTATCAATCCCATGCCCATGAGTTTCTCACTTGAAAATATAGCACATATTGTGAAAACTGTTTTGCAACACGAAGTAGCTACAAATCGGCCGCCGACATGAGATGTGCTGTCACAAATTCATTTTTATTTCTAGCTTCGCTAATTCAAACACGGCATTTAAAAAAATAAGTTTGATGTGTTAGACCTAAGTATTGAAAACCCATTGCTTGACGATGGAAATAAAAGTTTTAATAATAATAATAATAATACAGCGGCTACCATTTAAGCGATGACGAATGCCCACCTAAGCAGTTCATGAGGCATGGTCATGGATTTGATTTGGGCCTCACTTCCACCAGAGCCTCAACGTGAGTCATAATAGGCTTCCCCGTAGTGCGCGAACGTCGTTGATTCAGGTAAATTCGCACGGACTCGCGTCCGAAAATATTAGTCATGTCAAGATGAAGTCCGCACACATTTCAATCGGGGCATATTCGCGTACTTGCGCGTACGAGAGAGTAAAGAGTTAATGCGTATCCTCGTAAAATGTGTTGTTATTTCTGTGCGTAATGGGGTGGAGAGACTACCTCATTAGCACAAGTGTTTGAGGTTTAGACAGCTTCGTATAATCCGGTATGTTTTCCAAAAGCAATAAGCTTTTTACGGTTGGCTGGGTCCGTGAGTAGGCTTTGTAGGTTGCACGGGGGATCTAGGAACGCTCGTCGGGCTGCCGCGAGTTCGTTGCAATCCATCAGTAAGTGTTTCAGGCTGATAGCCACTTGGTGGCAACAGGGGCAAGGTAGCGCGTTTGGTCCTATGTCGACATCCATCAGGTGGTTGTGAGTTATCCACGTGTGTCCCGTGCCCAAGCGGTTGATGAACACTTGGTCTTTTCTGTTGGTGAACTTTGTTTCACATTCTCCGACTGAGGGTTTGACTGAAAGCATTTTTTGTCCACTCTGTTGTCACATTTCGTCCCATCGGGATGTTATATGGCAATTGATGATAGGGAACCACTCCCGGTAATATCTTGCAAAAAAATGTTCATGGTGAGTAGATGTCAGTTTAGCAAGCGAGTCCGCAAGTTCGTTTCCTCTTATTCCCGCGTGCCCGGGGATCCAGCAGAATTCCACTGCCTGACCCGTCTCAGTCATCACAAAAAGATCGTGCTGCATTTTACGTAGAACTGGATGCTTATAGTGCAGTGTTGTAAGCTGGGTGAGGACACTCAGGCTGTCTTAGAATACGACGTATTTGGGGAAGCGATGTGTTTTTGCGATTGAGACGTCTAGTTCGAGTGCGCGAAGCTCCGCAGAGAACGCAAGGTCATGGAGCCCGCTAAATCAACACCAACTCTGCTCACGCCAACCCGGTGTTTGACCACTGGGACCAGGTTCCTACCTGGGCTATAGAATAAAACTGGGCACCTCGGACGTGCTGCTCTCTTGCTGGCACCCTACTGGCAATTTCTACTCAATAATAAAAATAGTCTTCATAATCCTGGGTGTCCTCTGGGTTTAATTACGGGTTTGACTAGCGCAGAACCGGTTCGGGGTACAGGTCCTCACTTCCGGGCCACATCACACACCTCTGCGGCACCCGTCATAGGACCTTGGATAGAGAGAAACTCGTTTTCTTACACTTTTCACCAAATTGAGACGGTTCCTGAACAGCTGATCAGGCTGATAGGAGAAGGTTTACACGCCGAAGATGCTGAAGATGAACGTGCAGACAAAGGGTATCTCCTCAGGCTTGGGGGGATGGATGTTTATTCATTTAAAAGATCATTAACACATTATTTTAGCATTGTATTACTTCTTATTTCGTGGGCTCTATTATTTATCTGTGTTCTTTTTTCATGGGGATACATTTTGGATTAGTTATAGAATTATGTATCGTTCGACGCCCGCAAGAGCCCTAGGTGGGGTATACGGGGTGTTAGTTAGTTGGTCGCGACGAACCGAGACTAACCGAAATGATTCGAGACAAGCCAAGATGAGCTGAGATGAGGGGACCCGCGGAGCTCGGTGGACTTGGGGCACCTTCCGAGATTTGTAGGGCTCTTCTGGGACTCGAGACCCCTCTGCCACTCCACTCCCACCTCAAAATGCTTGAGTGAAAATTTTGTTATTACAGTCCTCATAATTACTAGTGCAGAGACCTACTCGGTACCTACGTTAAACCTACTCGGTATCTACGTTAAACCAACTCTGTATTTACGTTGAACCTACTCAGTATCTGCGTTAAACCTACTCTGTATCTACGTTGAACCTACGCTGTATCTACGTTAAACCAACTCTGTATCTATGTTAACCAACTCTGCATCTACGTTAAACCTACTCTGTGTCTACGTTAAACCTACTCAGTATCTACGTTAAACCTACTTGGAACCTACGTTGAACCTACTCGGAATCTGCGTTGAACCTACTCGTAATCTACGCTGCACCTACTTTGCCACTCTTCAATTGCCCTACGGGGGAGTCTGCATTAGCTTCTTGTTGGGACTCCGGTGGGAAACAGAAGCAACTTCTACTTCCACTACTACTACTATGTTGAACCTACTCTGAATCTACGCTCCACCTACTCTGTCACTCTTCATTTGCTTGCCCTACGGGGGACTCTGCATTAACTTCGCGTTGGGACTCCGGTGGAAAACAGAAGCAGCTAGTACTACTACTACTTTACTATTTTTTATTTCGTGGGCTCTGTGCCCTTTTTTCATGGTGATTAGTTTTGGATTAGTTATACAATTGTGTATCGTTTTACGCCCGCAGGAGCCCTAGGTGGACCATGCGGTGTGTTAGTTAGTCTAGTCTAACCTACGGTGGGAGAATTTACACTCTCCCGAGAGCTTAATAAATGACCGAGCACAGCTAGGCATTTGATGACTATAAGGTGAAATAATGTTGCTGTTGATCTTAGAGAGTGAAAGTCTTGAATGTCACTGTGCGTGGAGGGGACGAGGCAGGTTGAGGCGAGTGGAGACTAGTCGACTGGCGAGGCGATGAGTCGAGACGAACCGAGGCTGGTTGAGACTAGGTAACCCGGGAGGGGAGGTACTCATGGGATTTGAGGGACCCGGGGTTCTCGGGAACCCGGGGGACTCGGAAGATCATGAGGATTTGGGGGGACCCACTTGGACCCTTCCGGGCCCTTTGGGACATTTTTGAGACCCTTTGGGACCACTTTGAGAAACTTTGGGACTCGATTGAGGCCCATCCGAACCCTGGAACCTCTGCTTCTCCTTTCCGAACTGTAAAACCCATACACAGAAAAATGTATGTATGTGAAATGCTTAAGTAGAACAATTACCCATTACAGTTTGCGGATTACTGGTGCAGAGGGCGAGGGTCGCGTCGAGGCTGGTCGAGGTACGTTGAGATCAGTCGAAACATGTTGCGGCGAGTCGAGCAGTCACGACGAGCCGAGACTGGCCGAAATGATTGGAGACAAGCCGAGATGAGCCGAGACGAGGGGTCTCGGGGGACCCGGGGAGCTCGGGAAGACCCGGGGGACTTGGGACCGTACGTAGTTTCTGGGGTTGACCTGGACTGCGTAGCTATAAAACCTTGTGACGCGTTGCAGTTGGAGTTGATCATATCCGTGAAGCCATAGACCTTGTACGAATTTCGACGATACTATTTGTGCGCACTGCCGCGCGTGCATGTTACTCATGGAGTTCTAAGTGGTTGGAGGTGGGGATTCGTTTTGTCTGAGTCTTTATCTTACCTGAATGAATAAATTGTACCTCTACCTAATTAGACCGCGTAGCTGTAAACATTGTGTTGCGTTGCTGTTGGAGCTGACTTTGTCTGTGTAGCCGAAAACCTTGTACTAGTTTCGACGATACTACCTGTATATATGCACTAGCGTGCGAACGTATTACTCTTGAAGTTTTAAATGATTGGAAGCGGAGGTCAGTTTTGTCTAAGCGTTTTTCTTATGCACATCTGGGTGCGTCTGACATTGCTAAAATGTTCAACTCTTTCTAACGTTAAAAGCCTTTTTTTTCTCGCACACTGAGACGTGCAAGCCTACTGGAATCCATGCTCATCGAGCCCTACTGATGAGCCTTTTATGACTCGCGTTGAGGCTCTGGTGGAACTGAGGATCAAATCAAATTCCCCTCTCGCCCGGTATTCGAACATCCACTGACCTCCAGCGCCCCACCCCGTCTTTAGTTCGGGCAAGGGAAAACACAAGGGAGCCACGCTCACAACCTCACTGTATGCAGCATCTACCCTGCTATTTACAGCCCCTACCCCACTGTATGCAGTGGCTACCCCGCTGCATACAGCAGCTACTCCACTGTACACAGCAGCTACCCCACTATATACCGCAGCTACCCCGATGTATACAGCAGCTACCCTGCTGTATACAGTGCCTACCCCACTGTTTACGGTGACTACCCTGCTGTGTGCAGCGGCTACACTGTATACAGCACATACCACATTGTATACAGCGGTTACTATACTGTATACAGCAGCTACCCCACAGTATACAACAGCTACCCTGCTGTATACAACAGCTACCCTGCTGTAAACATTGGCTACCCCACTGTAAACAGCGGCTGCCCCACTGTTTTCAGTGGCTACCCATTTGTATGCAGCAACTACCCCACTGTATACAACAACTACTCTGATGTATACAGTGGCAACCCCGCTGTTTTCAGCAGCTTCCACACTGTATATGGTGCCTACCCCATTGTATACAGTAGCTACTCCACTGTACACGGTGGCTATCCCGCTGTATACAGTAACTACCCCACTGTATACGGTTGCTACCCCACTGTATACAGCAGCTACCCTGCTGTATGCAGAGCCTACCCCACTTCATACGGTGGCTACCCCGCTGTTTACAGCGGCTACTCCACTGTATACATCAGCTACCCTACTGTATACAACAGCTACCCTGCTGTATACAGCAGCTACTCACTGTATACAGCGACTACTCCACCGTATACAGCAGCTACCCCACTGTAAACAACAGCTACCCTGTTGTATGCAGGAACTACTACACTGTATACAACAGCTATATCTCTGTATACAGCGGCTACCCCCCTGCTGTATACAGCGGCTACCACGCTGTACGCAGCAGTTACTCCACTGTATACAGTGGGATTATCGCCATCTGCAGCAGCTACCCCGTTTTATACAGGGACTACTCCGCTTTATTCAGTGACTAAATTACGGGTGTAAATGCATTATCAATTTATTCTGGTACGTGACCTCTGTCATGTTTTAGGGTATTTCTACCTAATTAATCCCTACATCATCACTCCCCCCTTGGCTTATAATCACCATGGTATCCGAAATGATTCGGCATTTTTGGGCTGTAATGAATCACAAGCACGAAACGAACTGCACCAAGGTGTACCCCACAGTATACAAACTACTCTAGGGTGCACCACACAGTATACAAACTACTCCAGGATGTACTCCACCGTATACAAACTGCAACAGGGGGAGCACCACGGTATACATTTTGATTCCGTACCATACTCACTTTATTTCAAACACCCATGACAAGACAAACACAACTTATGACATTAAAAGCAAGAGGGGGGCTGAGGCTAGAATTTCTGAGAAAGTTGAGCAACTCGATTGCAAATGAATGAAAAAAATAACAAGGTATATGACATAAGTTGAACTACCTATTTTAAAAGTGGATTCGAAAAAAAAACGAAAAAAAACTTCTTTAAAAACTCATCGTAAGACTCAATATATATACAAACTTCGCATGGGGATGTCCTGAGAATTGTGAATGAACGTGGTGAAGGGTCCAAATGGTCGGAAAGGAGTGTGAAGAGATGGAAAAAAAATATTGACACCCGATTGAAACAGATTGGGCTAGAAAAGTGGCATGCTGGAATGGATGTAAAATCAACGCTTAAATGGCATAAAAAGAAGCCTAAATTTAGGAATAAAAGATTGTATGATGGTAGCAGCGAGGGCTAGCTGTTGTTCAAAGTCCAGACTTGATCTCTGGAAGTAAATGCACGAACGTACAGGTGGACAGAAAATGGCACTAGAGTACGCATGCAATGTGAGTCAGAAGTAAATTGAACAGGAAAACACTTGGTACTGGTATGCCAAAAGCATGCAGAAAGAGTTGAGATGATGAATGTGGTGCACGCAGCAACTGATCCAAATTAGTGGATTAAACTTATAGAAGAGGAGGACCACCTGAATGTGCTTTCTCCTTGGACTGGGGAATAAGAAGAGACTATGTGTGACAGAGGAAGCAGAAGTGTTCTTGAAGAAGGTATAGACCAAAAGGGTGAAGAATAGCCCAATAGGGTGCTGGATGTGTAGGGATCGAGGTATTTGCTAGATCGAATAATGAAAATAGTGCGAGCCCGTTTTTGCGCTAAAAATATTCCAGCACACGCGCACTAGCACCACTTCACTTTTGCTCACTGTCATCGACGAATACCATCATAACCGCTAAAAATATTTCAGCACACGTGCTTTCGCGCTGAACGATGTTTCAGCCCACGCACATTTGCACCACTTCAATAACCGGACACTGTCATAACTGCTAAAAACGTCATAAAATCCCTAGAATAATACGTACATTTGCTCCGCGGGTTAAAAACACGAACCCCTAGATTAGGTTGTGCGGGTCGCTATACCAGGCGTTGACTTCTTATACAGCTAACGTCAGATCAGCCCTTACATCTCCGTCAACTTTCATATCAGTCACAAGCTATTTCTACTACCTAACTAAGGTTCAATTTTTTAACAGAGAACCATCATAGTATCCCTCTCTTAGAGCAGCCACATATCAGCCCAAGGAGGTTAGATAAATGAAGTGAGCGTTAAGGCTTTCTACAGTACTTGCGCGTCTGCCATTTCGTTCGAAGTGACTGCGTTCGAGAAGGCTGAAATTCTGAATGGCTGAGATCTTCACATGCTTCCATAGCGCGCCTTGGGCGAAACCTCAGCAGTTACGTTGATGCATTGGTGTAAGGTGTGTCGCGAAAGCGCAGCTCTATCGAGTTGTTCTCGTTTCATAATGTATTATCGTCATAAGGAATGTTGATATTCAATACTTTTTAACGGAGAACATGAGGTTCTTATGTCTCAAGTAGAAATTCATACATGAAGAAAACATCCATGTGTTTCACCCCAACGCATAAGTACCAAATTTGTGCTTGTAGTAAACCGCCAGAAAGAGCCACTCACACTACTCTGAACGACGGCTCGTGGCCGACTGGCTGAACCGGAGCTAGGCCTTCAGCCACCGAACAGCAGACAAATTTGACCGTTTCGCTTACTCCATCTGTCTAACCTCCTTGTATCAGTCACGAGTCGTACCATTTTACTGGCTATCAATTTAATGAAACTTTGCTTATCCAACCTTACCTATCCTAACCTAGGGATACGTGTTTCTAACCCACGGGGCAAAGGTACGTGTTTCTGACCCGCGGAGTAAACGTACGTATTATTGTAAGATACGTAATGCCGTTTCTTCAGAGATTTTTACAGTGTCCGGTTTTTGAAGTAGCGCAAATGCGCGTGGGCTGAAACATTGTTAAGCACGTGTGCTGAATTTTTTTTAGCGGTTATGACAGTGTCCGGCTATGAGCTGAAGCAAAGTAGCGCTTGTGCGCGTGTGTTGAAATATTTTTAGCGCATAAGCTGGTCTCCCCTCAGTGCATGACTGTCGAGAGCTTTCAAGGACAAGAGCGACGTGGTAGCATGAATGGGACGTCGCGCAAAGGCGCGGTTTCGAATGAATAACGTCAATTTAAAATTTATCTGACTCCATAGGTTGAACAATTTGAATCAATTCGCGCTATTGAAATTCTGTTAACAATTCATAACGGTGGCATAGGGTTCATTCAATAACGTGACAGTAATTTAAAACGTCAAAATAGTCTAACATAATTTCTGGAGCGTATTAACAATTACCATTTGAAGAAATACAGACCAATGACCAGCGCTTTGAAGAAGGATATTTTGCCATTCTGCCTGTGTGAACACGTTCTAGTACTATTACAACTCAGCGCCAACTCTCCGAGCTAGTCAACTTCCATAGAACATGTGATTGTTGGCCACAATGGTTAGGCTTCCTAACAATATATAAATTTTGCTCATTGACGTGATTGTTAAATAACTTGAATCAGTGGTTGCATTCAGCTGTTGAATTTTAACGCGACTGCATGGCGATTTGACTGAATTCTTTTTGGTCGAGAAAATGAGTTCTTTTTAGGATATTTTCAATAACATTTTTTTAGAGAGCGCTTTCTAAAAATGTATTAACGGATTGTTTAACACTAACACTGACCTAGCAAAAAGATGTGGTGAAAGTTTCAAAGTTTAGTGCACCTTTAATTGACGGGTGTCCTTACACTATCGGTATTCTACGAGAAAGCGTGTGAGCATGCATGCAAGGTGGAAATCATTGAAATTACATATAGCTTTTATAATAACTATTGTACAGTATAAACACACGGTAATTGCATAATGGTTGACACATAAGCACAGTCGCTGAATAATTCTGTGACATGTCGGGTTGGTAGCTAACAACCAATGATTGTTAAATGGTTAAATAGCTACCTCATTGGCAACATAATTAACTATAACGAGACGAGGAATGATAGAGAGATACGCTAGTCGATACTGAAACGTGACAGAATGACAATACAACAAACACAGAAGTAAAAACTATGACTGTAGGTAAATACACGAACTGTGTGCACTTGCATTAGTGACAGATCACGCATAACAACATGATAAAGGCTTAAGGAGACTATGCTTAACGCGTAATGAAGGAATATAAATTGTATCACGGTGATGGTAAATGGGAGACAAAAGTTATTAAACGAGGAAGTTGAATGCGCCAACAGACACAACACGAATGAAATGACAGTGCCTTGCAAGACCAAAAAATACCCGCATCGTGGGACTTACGGACTGGTGGAGGCTTGATGGAAGTTCTAGATCCTATCTACTATTTATTTAAAAGATTGACTTCTTAGAAATTGCCGGCTCTTGGTGTTTTATTGCTGCTGTACATTCAAAGTAAAGTTTTTCGCAGCATAGAAGTATATTACTTGAAGGCATTTAAAAATAATGCATTTTAACCGAAGGCACATATGATTTTCTAAAGGATTACAACATGGATTAAGGCATCAGGTTGTTTGTGATTGCTAATTAAAGTTTCATGCCGGGGCAGGTTGTGTGCAACCGGCGTGATGTACACAAAGACGATGGGCTTCGGAGCAATTTCGACGTCAGTTTTTATTCGAGGTCCAAGCAGCTACATTATACCGAGCAAGTATTTGTGAAAATTGTGCTTTGAAAAATACACTAAGACGAGAAAGACAATGTACAAGTTTATATGCAAAAAAATCAGGACCACGAGGATAATCATCCACGTCCTCTACGAATTCTGGCAATACAGACAAACGTGTGCTATTAATCGTATAATGAACTTACTTTCTCTAGTGTTAACGCTGAAACCGCATATGCATCGCTATGTTGACTACTAGATCTCAAATTCTAAGCGATAAGGTTATAGTTTCTTATGAAATAAATGAAGAATTGCTATTTAGTGATTAGTTTGAAGTAATATTCAGTACGATGTGAATGTTTCATGCACGGTACCTCTTTGACGAATTTTGTAATCTGACGGGAAAAATGTGGTTACCTCATCGATGCACCCAGTCTAAGCATTGTTGTCTCTCCAAATTGATTATTTAAACGATACAGATAGCTACACAATATCAACTATTTTAAAGTCTTTAATGTGATTACCTAATAAACGTTACTACAGTGCATAAGTTTGACGCTCAAAGCATCCGAAAGCACTGCAAAAAGTTGTTATCGTGGTGATAAGTCTTCCTTCTCCGTTCATTTCAATGCATTGGTGCGCGCTAGGTTGCCCCTCCAACTGGCTTTCAGCCAGCCCAGCCATGCGTCAGTCTGACGCGGCTGTGCTGCCTCCATCTATCCAACTTCCTTGGTTAAATACCGTGTAGCTACGTGATGAGTTGTTGGATGAGGCTGCCTCGTCGTGTTGTCTCCAGGACGGGACTGTCTCTAGGCTGAGATGAGTTGGCAACGTGGTAGAGTGCTTGACGGAGTTGCGTAGTGAGTTGCGCGGTTGACGCGAGTGCTTGAGGGAGTTTAGATGGGATGCCCGCCTTGTTGCGCGGTAGGTGTGAGTGCTTGAGGGAGTTGAGCTGTGATGTGCCGCAGAGTTACGCGGTCAGCGTGAGTTGGTTTTCAGAGTTGACTACAGGGCAAGATGGCCTAAAGAGTTGTGTTGGTGGTTCACCCTTGAGCAAGGGGATCACAATTGACTCCAGCCACAAGTCTGGAAGAATACTACTAAGAATCTGTCTGTTCTACTAGGATCTCACTTTCTGAACCAGAACACAGATTTCTTGAGCAGGGGCCGTTGGCTGTGTCAGTATAATCTGGCGTCCTTAAGTGCCTTGATTGTGCTTTCTGCACCTTATCAAGAATAGGTTTTATTACAATAAACATTTTGATATGTACAAGTAGCAGTCCTGCTCTACCTCTTGTCACGAATTTGTGTCCTAACGCTCCCGTGCCTAATAATAACTGCATGATATTTATTTCTTGATGAGGTATTTGTGTCTTAACGCTTCCGTGCCGAATAATAACTGTCTGCTCCTATGTGCGCTGCTGCCCGTGACTAATGTGCAGACAGGGCTCAAACCCCCACCGCTCGAGGGCGGCCGTGACTAGCATAGTCTTGTGGAATTGAAATTGAAATTGTTCCCGTACCGAATACTAACTGTCTACAAGTATAGTTATAGTCTACAAGTGTTATAGTCTGGAAAACAATCTGAAAAAAAATCCATGGCTCCAAGCATCCAAGCTGATCGGACAAGGAGGTTGACTGCTCGCTGCCATGAGGATGAGTTGAACGATTTCCTCATTATTATGAGGTCCAAAGCCACAAACTGTTTCAAGTCAGGAGTCCTTTTCAAGAAAAGTACTTTTGTGGAGGGGTTGATGAAAGAGCAGGAAGCTTCTTCAAGAACATCATTGAGAGAGTTGATTGGAACAAGTTTGAACTAATAATTCATTTTGTGGGCTACAACAAACGGTATGATCTGGAGCTGCCGATGAATTTAGCCCTCCTGCGCCCCTGGCCCTCACAGCTGGCCGGTGGCAGTTTTGGGGATGTTGACCGGCTAGCTCCGAGTATGGCTGCTTCCTCAACACCTGTGAAGGAGTCTGGCGCAGCTATTGGTGCGGCACCTTATCCTGGTGCTGTGGTTGCAGAAAGCGACGGGATCCCGCTAAAGAAGGACGGGATCCGGCAAGAGGAGGAATCAACGCTAAACTCACCTTGCGTTGTGCTCAATGACTGCCTTGACTTTGTTGTTTCCAGTGTGCTTGGTGGGCAGGTTGTTGCTAGTGTTCGGGGCAGCAGTTTTGCGAAAAATGAGGCTGGTGATGGCTTGGATAATTCAAGGGGACTTAGTGCTTTTTGTGGATGCCGCTTTACTGTAAAGTCTATTGAATGTCATGACTGTGATGTTTTTTTCACCCAGTCTCAGAGTGTTCGGGTCTGTAGAGAGGTGTGATTGACGGACTTCTGGAGGAAGGAGGACGTGCAATTACTTATCATTGCATTCAGTGCAGGTGTAGTCAACATGATAGGATAACTTCTGTTGGCAGTATTGACTCACTAGTTGAAAAGTCTGCCTTTAGTCAACTGGTTGTCACGGTTGGTGCTTTGTGTTTCCAGGTTCGAGGGCTGATAAGCAGTACACAGGCTGCCCAGAACCACGATTATGCACCTCATGCTCCTGAGCAGGTGGCACCTGAGCTTTTTCCCTGGTCCGCCCATCTTAATGAAGTTGTTCGGGAAGAGGTGTGGGAGGTCCAGGAGCAGATGGAACGGAAACAGAATGTAATTTTAAGAGGCCTTGATGAGACGGTGGGTGATGTAAAGACTGGTTTTCAAGGCGTGGTGAGACGTCTGATTTGGTCTGAATGTAACTTGCATGAGGTCCATTGAGTAAACGGTCAGATTGGAATGTTCACAGCAAAGATCTATGACAACAATGAAAGGAGTGAGATTCTGTTGAATGCAAAGAAATTGAAAGGTATGGACGGGTGTGAAAGCGTATTTGTCCAGAGGGATCTTACGTACAAACAACGCCAGGAGTTGTTCAGGAGGAGGAGCCTGCTGTGGGCGGGGGAAGAGTGTGGGGCTGGTTCGGCTGTAGTCTGTGGTGCTGGTGGTGCCCTGCAACGTGGGGAGAGGGGGCCCCCGGCTCCTGTTGCAGGTCGAGGCAGTTATGCCAGGGTGGTGACCCGCACTGCTCTTGGTCGTGGTGCTGGTGCAACTGGTGGCGGTGCTGCTGCTGCTGCGGCTGGTTGTGGTGCTGCTGCGGCTGGTCGTGGTGCTGGTGCGGCTGGTCGTGGTGCTGGTGCGGCTGGTCGTGGTGCTGGTGCGGCTGGTCGTGGTGCTGCTGCAGGTGGTCGTGGTGCTGCTGCTGCAGCTGGTCGTGGTACTGCTGCTGGTCGTGGTGCTGCTGCTGCAGCTGGTCTTGGTGCTTCTGTTATAGCTGCTTCCTCATCTGGTCGTGGTGCTGCTGCTGCTGCAGCTGGTCGTGGTGCTTCTGCTGCGGCTGGTCGTGGTGCTGCTGCAGCTGGTAATGTTGCAGCTGAGGGTGGTGATGTTGTTGCGGCTGGAGGGAGTGTTATTTTGTCGGACTGTAGTCCGGCGGCGGCTGGTCACGGTTCTGATGCCGATGGTTGCGGTGTTGTTGCGTATGGCTCTGGAGCTGCAGCTAGTCGTGATGTTGCTGTGACTGGTCCGAGTGGTGGTGGTGCTCCTGATCGGGTTGGTGGGGCCACTGGGTCAAATGATCAGAATTTTCTCCTGCGAGAAGCGGAGCAGTTTTTTTAAGTGATTTTAATTTTTTAAAAGTTGGTCATGTAAACGTCAACTCACTAGCTAATAAAGTCGATTTTATCTCAAATTTACTTCTGAAGCAGGGTATTCATTTGTTGCTGTTAGTGAGACGTGGTTGTTGCGTCATTCTTCATCGACATTGCTGACTACAGTTCCGTCAGGGGAGACACGGATGGCACAGCTCGAAAGCATTGATCGCTGCTGTACCTGCATAAGGACATAGCAGGTATGGTGTTTGAGGTGCCCATTCCTAATGTGATGGTTGTGCACCTCATTAATTTTGATTTGTGGATTATGGCTATTTATTGGCCTCCTTCTTATACAATTTTAGAGAATAACGGCTTGATGGACTTTTAACTGAACTTTTGCCCTGCCAAGGAGATGATCATTGCAGGTGATTTTAATTTACCAACAATTGACTGGTCCTTGGACCTTATTGGTGGCTACATCCGGCCAATTGACATGCAATTTTTTGACTGTTTCTCATCTCTTGGACTGTAGCAGTGGGTAAGAGAGCCTACTTATCTACTCTCTGACAATATACTGGATCTTCTTCTTACATCTGAGGATGATCGTGTTGGTGAGGTGTTTGTGTTGCCGCTGCTGCCTTGTTGCCAGCATTCTCCAGTTGTGTTGGAGTATATCTTCAGTGGGGAAGGGCTGGAGTGGGTGGCTGTGAGGGAGAGACGCTTTTGGCACAAGGGGAATTATGGCAGAATTTTGGAAGCTCTGTTCCAGATTGACTGGGGGCTATAATTCACCTTTTCCTCAGTGTGTGAAGATTTTTCCTTCATACCTCTCATGCCTGTTTGTTCTGGCTCCCCATAGGCTATGAGGGCGCCTCCTGCTCTTGCTCAAGAGAGATCAGAGGCATGGCTTGCATACAAGCGGGTCAGAAGGGCAGAGGGTTGCAACTCAGCAAGTGCTCTTGAGAGATTGCACATATTTAGTGAGCTGAATAGGCTTATAGGCACTAGAGAAACTTTTTCATTGACTCCAGGAAGAATTACAAGTCTAATTTACTCAACAGACCTGATAACCGTGAGCTGTTTCATGCTTATATGAGAAATAAAAAGATTGCTTGTCCAGCTGTGGGTCCTCTCCGCTTCTCGACGGGTGAGATAGTGCAGGATCCTGGTAGGATGTGCAAAGTCTTTGCTGCTTCATTTTTGGAAGTCTTTGTTTGTGCAGTTCCAACCTACCCAGCCCTTTTCCAGTTCTTTGTGGGGAATTTGGCGGATGTTGACTTTCCTAGATTGGAGGTCCAACGTGTCCTTTCCTCCCTTGATCCCAGTTCCAGTGTAGGTCCAGATGGCCTCCATCCACATCTGCTAAGGAACTGTGCTGTTGAGCTCTCCCTCCCTCTTTGTTTGATTTTTTAAAAGTCACTGAGGACAGAAATGGTCTCTGAAGCCTGGAGCAGATGGTTGGTTGTACCAATATTCAAGGCCAAATCCCACACTGATCCATTGAATTACAGGCCTGTGAGCTAACCAGTACGTCCTGCAAATGCAGGGCAGAGTGTTGAAGTTTGCTCCTACACACAGAGACTTGGGCGTCGGTGTAGATACCAGTCTCCGATTCCACCATCATATTTGTGTGGTGGCTGCAAAAGCTGGTGGGTTGGCCAACTGTTTTTTGAGATCAACTGTTTGCAGGTTGCCGGAATTTATGCTGTCCCTATACGTTTTGCATATTTGTCCCCTTATTGAGTATGCATCCTGCATTTGGAACACTGGATATTGTGGGGACT
Organism: Gammarus roeselii; assembly: GCA_016164225.1. Taxonomy (NCBI): domain Eukaryota; kingdom Metazoa; phylum Arthropoda; class Malacostraca; order Amphipoda; family Gammaridae; genus Gammarus; species Gammarus roeselii. Next base: position 1,754 of record SDVV010009869.1, on the reverse strand, counting down.
GCAGGCTGCTGGAGTCTGTCCAGAGGAGATGGACTAAAAATATTGATGGACTTTCTGGCATGGACTATGGTGATCGTTTGAGGAGGCTAGATTTGTTTTCCATTAAGGGCCGGCTTCTTAGGGCAGACCTGAACAAAGATTGGAAAACTTTGCATGGGAACTCAGAGGATTTTCTAACTATGTTTTCTTTGGCTTGGAGAGTTGGTACTAGAGGTCATGGGCTGAAGCTGGCGTTTCATCCTCGCTCCTCTGATGTCCGCAGTAGGTCCTTCAGTGTGAGATGTGTTTGTGTGTGTGGAATGGCTTGCCTGCTGACATAGTGCTGTTGACAGATATCATTTGCTATAAGCAAGCCCTTGCTGATCTGAAGTACAAGAAATTTTTAGATTTTGACTAGGCTGATGAAGTTTATTTGTAGGGATGCATGTGTAAGCATGTATGTATTTTTTTTTAGTGTATATGTATATGTGTGTATATATGTATGTGTATGTTTTATATTGTGACCAACATAACTGCTGTAAGATCAGTTGCCTGAAGCATAAATTTCCAGTTTTTTTCCGCTCCATTGTTTTGCCGGTTTTTGCAGTCTGGCGTGCTGTGGCATTTGTGTCTCCTGTCATGCTCTGCACTCTGGCCTTGCTGGGGTGTGGGGTGGTCTTGGGGCAACCAAGGTGAGAAACCAAGAACCACCATACAAGTTTTTGACATGAACTATGTAGCTACTTAGGGAGATGGGAGGGATTTAGACCACCATCAACAGCCCCTGTTCTTGAAATCAATGTTCTGCTTTAGAAGATGAAATCCTAGCAGAACGGACAGATTTCATGCCAAGGGCCGTTGGTTGTGTCAGCAAAGAGTAGCAAGTGGTAAAATACATATAAGTCATGCAACAGCATACCTAAGTTGTTGTATATGAACTAAAGAATATGTCAACTCATGAAGCTGGTATAAAATCAAAATCATCCCTACTCTTGAGTCAAGATTGTCTAAGCAACAAGGGAAAAGTTGGGGGATTATAAAATTGGTTGAAGATGCTGGCATCAGATTAATCAGCGGTCTGGACAGTCTGGTCAATTGTCAAGCCCTTGCCAAAGAGTCTGAAAAGGCCTGCACCATAGTACAAGTGGGCAGAGCATTGTTGGATGCATGCTAGTAGCAGGACGTGATTTAGTCAACAGGCAATTGTTTGATTGGCAACTGGATGTTTAGTGGTCCATGACAAGAACAGCTGCGTTAGCTTAGCTCTCCATTGAGACCTCAGCCGCTCTAAGTGCAAGGGTCCTGTTCATGTAATGAATGATATAGTCACCAATGTTGAGCAAAGGGGAGTCAGTGGCCAGGCACTCAAAAATTTATGTTTAATGACATGTCATGTAGTTTTCAGACAGGAGTTGACATTAAAAATCACAGAAACTTGTTATGTTGGTCTGTTTGACATTGGTAGCATGAAGGGTCTGTCCTCAGTAGTCTGTTGGATAAGCTGAGAGCTTGTAGAGAGTTTTTAGGGCTAACTGTTTCATGGTGAAAGGAGCAGGGTAGTGCCAAGGAGAGGTATAGCAACAGTTTTTCCACTGACCAAAAAGTCATTTTTTTAGTCTGGATAGGTCACGTTAGTGGAAAGATTTCAAGAGCTGTGAAACAGTGGGATTGTCACTCATGTATAGAGCTGTATTCAGTCTTAGTTTGAGGCATCAAGGATAAAATTGAAACTGGTAGCAAATATGAATATATATATATATATATATTAAAACTAT
>SDVV010009868.1:0-16503 GCA_016164225.1 Gammarus roeselii | reverse complement strand
GTCCTAACCAATACATTCGATAAAAGGTTCAAATATCTAGCCATCCTATATCTAATTCCTTCACAAATAACATATATCCTAATTCCTTCACTAAAAATCTTCATAAAAGCATACATCCTAATTCCTTCACTAAAAGCATATATCCTAAATCCTTCACAAAAAAACAAACACCCTAACCAATACATTCGATAAAAGAATCAAAGATCTAGTCATCCTTTATCTAATTCCTTCATAAATAACATATATCCTAATTCTTATCTATCTAATACCTTCACTAAAGCATACCTCCATTAATTATCACCAATCTAAATCCTTCACTAAAAGCATACATCCTAAATCCTTCACAAATAACAACCCCTGTTTTTGTACCCCTGTTTTTGTACCTCTGTTTTCGTACCTCTGTTTTCGTACCTCTGTTTTCGTACCTCTGTTCTTGCTCCTACTTTTTACTGCCGTTCTTGCTCCTACTTTTTAGTGCCGTTCTCGCTCCTACTTTTTAGTGCCGTTCTCGCTCCTAATTTTTAGTGCCGTTCTCGCTCCTAATTTTTAGTGCCGTTCTCGCTCCTATATCTACTAATGATGTGTCTTAGATGAGGATACTGATGTGAACATGGATTTAACATGGAAGAGACGTAAGCCGAGAGAGACCGTCTTTGGCGTATGTACACGAGTGAATAATGAAAGTACGTCCACATCAACAGGTTTTATCATGTAAATGATCCTAGTATGTAAATATACCTTATAGGATCATATTTAAATGAAATATATCAATTTTAATCTTAAACTTGTCTCATTGTCTACCTAAATACGTATTGAAAATGTGCATTGAAACCTACTGCAACCGACTCTGAATATTTAAAAACGATGTTAATGTTACTATGTAAATGAAATATATATATATTTATATAATTGAACATGTTTGATTGTCCACCTATAATATGTGTCGAACATGCGTGAACGTATATCACTGTAACCCCAGACCTAATATGAAGTTATTATAATAAAAATTGTTCCTAATATCATGCAAATAATTCTATGTAAAACCATGAATCTTTAACCATAAATAAATACGTATCATAAATTTTGTTTCATTGTCTACAGAAAACATGCATCTGAAAATACGTGAACGTATCTGGAGCTATTTGTTCCTTGACGTTGTATCCTGATGAATCTCTGAAAATATATGCACACAAGGGGATTTGATAGTAAATATAGATTTTAGCTAGATAAGGCCACGTACATATTACGGCAGTCATTAATAAAGAAAAACATATTATAATCTACGATATACTACGGTAACAACATCGAATACATAACATATTGTATGGGCAATAACCATTGAAAACAAGATAGAATCGGTAAAAAAGTAACCAAACAAAATGTATCCTACACCAACAGCAGTCCTAATATGTAATGCCATTTTCTTAGGATCAAACCATTTACAAATCCCAACATAAAATATACTCTGCTTTCACAATACGTAGTAACAATCTGTCAAAAACTCTTAATGATCACACGTCGAGATAAAATCGTTAATTGTCATTGTTTTATTGGGACCACCCACTCTCAACTCCTCCTAACGGATGGTCTATGTGCCTCCAGTAATTAACTCGACCTAACAATTACATTGGCCGAATCAAAAACAAATGCGTTTAGGCACCCTTAAACGCCTGACCCTCCTCCCTTTTCCTCCTCCCCTATCCTGTCCCCCACCCTCCCGGGTTTCTCTAAGAAGCTACAGTAATTAACTTGACCACAAGAGCAATTGTCTTAACCTACAAGTACTATGTCCGAGATATACAACGACTAAGTCGGTTACACTAAGAAATCACATACTTCCTGACAATTACATTGGCTGAATAAAAAAAAATGCATTAGTCACCCTGTATCCAGGAGCGCATCCAACTTTTTGCCAAGGGGGGGGGGGTCCTCTACCGCACCTCCAAAAAATGCGTTCAGACGACATATACTCTACTCTTGAACCAAGATATTACATAATGTTGCTGCTGAAAGTGTCTTGTGAGCTAACAAACGGTTTGTAATTGAATGACATGCCATAGAAACTAACAAAATTCCAATTAAATCATTCGGAATGTATTATGGGCAGTCGCTGACCCAAAACGAGAACTTCTCTACACACAATCGCTGGGTTCCCGAAACCCCCGGGTCCCTCGAGTCCCGCTTGTCCCACGAGTACCGTCCGTTGCCTGGGTCACCTAGTCTTAACCAGACTCGATATATAATAAAATGCAAAATTTATCACCCCGAAAAAAAGGCACAGATAAATAATATAGCCCACGAAACAAGATATAATAGTATACTAAAATAAAGTCTTGATGATCTATAAAATGAATAATCATCCATCCACTCGAATCCGATATTAAGAATACCAGCATTGCAGTAGGTTAGGACGTTAACCCAGATATAACCAATAGTAGAGAAAGTTTTTCCTGTAACTGTCTTGTAAATTTGTTGAGGGCCAACAATGCAGTATTCCAAACCTATTTATTGCAAGAGACACCAATCACACGACACCACAGACTGTCGCAGCGCAAAATAATATGAACTAGTCTGAAAGAATATATGGTTAAACCGCTTTTCAGGTTCTATAGACATACCCGGCGAATTGGTATACCACGCTGTGGGAGAGGGTAAGCGCGTGGCGGAATTACCGTTCTTCTTCTAACGCTGACAAGTTTTGATTTTAAAATTCGCTGTTATATATCATCTGCAGTCCAAATATCAATGGACGGCTTTCTCTACTACGCAAGAGGTATCAATCTACAGAATCTAATACGTGGTTATCACTACTATCCGAAAGATATATTCATTCAAGGAATTTAATTGTGAAAATCATTTTATTATAAGATAATTCTAATTCGAAATATCATGTGAGATTAGAACAATTGCTTGTGACATAGCAATTCATACAATGGTTATGAGTTATACACCTTCTTAGACCACACATCACATGCGTTAATGCAATAGAAAAGTTTTCCTTAAATTAGAAGATTTCAAAGTGGTCATTAGACATTTTGGAAATCATTGGGCGGTGCAAATTGGACGTAGGGGAGGCCTAAATTTTGACACATATAATTAGTCACCACAGATAAAAGTAACAGACTGCGTTGTGAAATAAAGGGCGACAGAGAATAGTTTTGAATGGAAGTGTGGTGGGACAGCTGAACACAATGGACTTTCTTAAAGAAATCGGTTTTCTGAAGCGGAGACGAACGAGTGCAATTTACCAAAATACGAGGAGGAACACGATGGACTGCAGATGTCGGGCTTCATCAACGCTATTGCCAGACTAGTTTGGAGCAGCTGGCAGTGAGTACTTTGGAGCAGTCGAGAGGCAGCGAAATGTGGGTTGTGCATTTCGGTGAGTAGTTGAGATATGATAGATTTAGACAGAAATGGTTGATACAGTTACCAATGACTCTCCATTCTAAACATGGCTTGAAATACTGAAGGTTCATAATACTGAAGACTTGATACGGGATTGTTATTCTGCGTCGAGAAACCTCCCAATCTTATTTATCCTTAGCGGAGTATTTCGTCTAACATCCCTAACGGCCTCTTTCGAGGGAGCTCACTAGGAATTATTTACGTGCTTGTGGCGAAGGTTGAAGAGGCAATGATGGGGTGCGATTGAGAGAGCAATAGGGCCGCCACACTGAGCGGACTATAGCACTATGGCGAAGGAACTGCTACTGAAACCACTATGAAAAGTTTGGGTCTCGCAGTAGATATTTCTTTAATAACTTTAGTGTTAGGTATTAAACAATATAGAAGACCTAGACATGAAATATATGCTTCTTCACGGCGTTTCTACGCATCCCAGTGACCTTGTTGGGGCATGGTAGAGGTCACTACCATAACATGAACTGAATACCATTCACAGTCAGTGTGTGGACAGAACGAATTGGTACCCTTCCACAGTGAGCTTGCGGGCAAAATGCACACAAGCCCTCTAGAGTCAGCGTTCGGGCAGTGTGCACTGGTTTGAAAGGAAACTCTTTGGGAGTTTTTTTTATTTCTTTTTCAGATGCAGGTGCTTTTCTATCCCATGAAAATATTTAAAGTGGTTCTAATTTAAAAAATTGTATTAGGTGTTTGTCGTAGTGTTGACATCAAAATGTCTACATAAAAACATAATATCACATTACATCGTACATAATGATGCTACACATAGTTTGATTTTGTTGCTTTATTGATGTATTTACGAATGCATTAAATAAAATATTCGATTTCAGGTTTGGACACTAATATTTCCTTCAGACATCATGCATATATATAATTCAAGCTAAAATGTATAAATAAAATTATGTGTACAGATAAACGAATAAATTCATCTTAATAAATCCCAGCAATTTGCCTAATAGAAATTATACCAAGCGTGATTCGTACCTATATTCCAACCAGATAATTATTTTTACCCAGCTCCAGTATTTCCTGGATGGTTTGAGAAGTTGTATTTAAAGTTACATGAGGTGCAGGTATAAACTATCCATTGCATAGCGAATATAAATGTTGGAAATAGGTAATTGAAATGTGCAATCTCAAATCATAACTGGGGTATTGTTTAAGGGGTGGGGGCAATAATGAAAACAGACAATGCAACGAATTTTCATGTCATCGTAAAATCTCTTGTAAACAATCCATCATGCGCGATTCTTCCACGACGTGATTGTGTGGTATTCGAAAAGAAACCTACGACGGTATTTCTCATATTAACATTCTCATAAGGCAACCCACCGACGTGGCACAGACCGACCATGTCCGATTAACCGATTCTTCCTTGTTCTGTCGTTTATTATTTTATCATGTACAGTAGCGTAAGCAAAATTCGTTAATGATCAAAGATTAAGTGAAATCTTCAATGATCAATCATCGCTCGATATTTAAACCAAGAAGGATTGTCCAGATAAAAAACCGTACGAAATTTTCTTATAAAGGTAAATTTCACGTGGGAAAAACCTAGTTGGTTTTTCCGGTTATAGACTAACCATAAACGAATTTGCTTTCGCTACTGTAAAGTAGAAAGAGCTTTTTACCTGCCACAATATTCTTCTTATAAAGAAAAGCAGCCAAATTTAACCGCATCAAACTTTAGCTGCTGCTGTTCTAGTAGAACAAATATCAGTAAACGTCACTCTATTGTTAGGTCATTAATTTCATTCTCAGTTTCGGACACGAGCAACTGGACCGGAGTAGTAAACTTAACACTTTGTAGACCCCGTGTCTTTCTATGTTAAACAAGTTCTTTGTTCAATATTTCATTACACTAAAAATGTACTGCGCTGAAAGAGACATGCGCTGGCTGTGTTTACCCGCAAGGGTCGTTCCTTGGGAGACTTTAATAGTATTCCTCGGAACAAATTGAGCTCGTGACAGTCTCAATTTGGGAGAGAAAGAGGCAGGCGAACGAGGCTGGACAAGGGGACTGGGACGGTCACAATATGGGGTAAAACAGTCCCTACTGGACATGGGTAACTTTCTTTGTGAACAAAATTTAGACAGCGGATTTGAACCGCGCTTCAAGGCTTCGTTGCGAGAACTCTTAGATGTGCACGATTCGTCACTTATAAGAGAAAATGAATTTTTCGTTCGAAAAGTTTTGTAAAATTACATAAAAACTTTAATCATTCACTGCTTTTGTTTATCTTACACAACGCAATAATGCCGAATAATTCTGACCTGACAAATCGATTGCATTACAGGAAAAATATTCATGCCCTCGCATATGATCCGATCGTTAGACGAATCCGCAAGCACCATATCTGTCATTCCAACAACAACAGAAATCATCATAGTAATTCTTTATCCATAGTCTTATGTCAATTTAATATGACTTTCTGAAGAGGAGTTAAAATCAATCAAATATACGTCATTTAAAAAATTATCTTGTTCATATTCAGCATTGTGTAGTTGCTGTTCTGATTTCATGATGAGAGCGGGTGTTCGGTTGCTTTAGGAAAGCTGTCGACATTTTCCCTGAGAATGTAATTGTATCCTTGCGTAATGGTAGTTCGTGTCTCCTTCTTCTTCGAGGTAATGAGTATCTTTTTCACTTGGAAGGAGTTACTGCACTTGACGTTAAATTATGAATGCATTTCAGATTATAAAAATTCAAACTATAATAACCAGACGATAGATTTGATATTGCAAGTATCCACAGCTTAAGACCACTTCTTGTGGGGACAATGGCTTAGGGAAAGACGGGTTACCAAATGTTCTGCCATGTCTCCAGCTGCTCACCAACACACCCCTAATGACGAATACCTTTATCTCAAAATTGGAAACGCGCGCTCATCAGAGCTAATCATAACATAGGGTAGGTAAACAAACCTCAAATGATCGACGCATATGCCTCCTACAAGAAACTTTCAAGATCTTGGAAAAGATAATTGCACGTAAGCTCCTTGACCACCTTTATGAGGGAAACCTTACAAATGGCTCACGGCCAGCCGAAGCGCTGCGTGGAGCCAATGTACACCTCCACAACCTCAAAGATGGGAAGAGTCGCAGCAGGATCACCGAGTTGGCCACTGAGAAGTAAAGATTGACTGGGTGCTAAGTGTCCCTGAGCACGCAGGCTGACAAGTAGATGGCGCCAGGCAGCAAGGTAGTGGGGGCAGACAAAAAAGAAATGATATACAGTTTCATCTGCATAACAGTTAGGGCAGTCTGGGAGTCAATCTGGCGGATTTTATGGAGTGATTTATTTGAGGAGTAGTACCCAGTCTGAACCTAACAAAAAGTGACAAAAAATCCTGACTGTGTCCCCTGCAAGGCCCAATGACGCACAAGGGGCATGTGGATACCAAGAGGGTGCTGGCCTTGAATAGCAGTCCACCTGACCTGCCAGTAAGACCAGACTAAGGAAGAGAAATTGGAGCGATGCTCAGCCAAGGAGAAAGGTAGCTCATGAACAGGAAGATTGGAGGTTGCTGCTACCTTAGCAGCTGCACCTGCAGCCTCATTGCCAGGAATGGAACAATGGGCTGGGATCCATTGAAGGTGCACACTGCGGAGGGGAAATAGAAGAAGGTGTCTATGAATTGCAAGAACAAGGGAGCCATAGGAACAAAGCCTTGATGAGGACAGGAGGGAGATGGAGGATAGGCTGTCGGTGAAAATGACAGCACAGGTGGTAGCCTGCTGTGAGGATGGAAAGATCAGTGCTTGCAAGATTTCAAAGAGTTCAGCAGCAAGAATTGCTGCTGAACTACTTCGAGGAGCAACCATAGACAAGGCCGAGAAGGCGGAGGAGTTATTTCTCGTAAAAAACACTCTGCAAATATTAGAAGTCACCATTCCAAACAACAGGCACGACATAGTATCAATCCAAGTGGTCGGTAAAATATAAAATGTCAAATCACTCTCGTCTATCGCCCCCCTGAAAGCAAGGTTGCACATGATATCGATCTTTACAACCCTCGTCGATGTTGTCACATCACAACACAGTATTGGGCTTGGCGACTTCAATATCCCCGACATTGATTGGGAAACAGACGAATGCACTGCCGCCGGCTAACGTCTGATTGATTTTGCAGACGATGAGTTCATGACCCAAATGGTGAAGACACCTACAAGAGGTAGCGACATTCTTGATCTCCTATTTAGTGCAAGCGACTCTCGTGTCACGAACGTCGAAGTAGGCAAACCACTCGGAACTAGTGACCACAACTGTATCCGTTTTTTTGATAGAGCTCGAGTTGGAAACATCAACAAACGGCGAAAAGGTCCTTATTTTCAGATTAGCTAATTTTGATGGCTTAGGAGACGTCAGCAAACATAACCCTCGGACGAGATGTCAATCAATCGCTTAACAATTTCTTGACTGCACTTAAAAATATTGAACATGAGTATATCCCGCGCAAAAACAGGCAAACAGCAGTCTATCAGCCCAAGTACTGGAAAGGAGAATTGAAGCGCCTTCAATCACAAAAGAAAGCAAAAAACTCGATCAAACAGAGACATCCACATGACGACGTATCAAAAAATGAATACAACAATAGCAGACGAGATCTTACGAGGGTCCTGAAACGTAAGAAGGAAGATTATGAAAATGAAACTGCCGCTAATGCCAAAACTAATCCGGAACAGTTTTTTAGTTATATTTCAATCGAAAAAAAATCAAGATCTGTGATAGGTCCTCGTAAGAACGATGTTGGTGAGCTAGAAACGGAGGTCAACATAATGAGTGTTCTACTTAATGAATACTTTTGTTCTATATTTACGTCAGAGAATCAGGATATTCCTAATCTCGAAGATATCATAACGGTAAAACAAATTGAGGCCGTTTGCACAGTGAACTTTTTTCCCGCAGAAGTTATTAATTATATAGATAAATTGAATGTCACCAAATCTACAGGTTCAGAATAAATTCATCCCGGAAGTCTAAACGAGACTAGAAAAGAAATCGCCGAACATTTATAAAACAAATTTCACCCAATTCCTCACAAATGGTACCTGCCCCTCTAAATGGAAACAGGCCAATGTTACCCCAATTAAAAAAAATGAACTAACATGTCCAGGCAACTACCGTCCAATTAGTCTCATCTCAGTTATAGGCGAGTTGATGGGAAGTTTGATAACGGATGAAAATCACAGATTTCTTAGAATCACACAAATTGATTGGCGACTCCCAGCATGGCTTTAGACACAACCGTTCCTGTCTTACAAATCTGCTACTCTTTTTAATAAATATAATCGAAATACACGACACAAAATCTCCAATCGATATCATTTACCTTGACTTTCAAAAGGCCTTTGATAAAGTCCCCCACAAGCGTTTAATTAGTAAGTTGCACAGCATCGGTATTTGAAGCGAGCTTAACAACTGGATAAAATGCTGGCTTACGGACAGACGGCAGCGAGTTATACTTGGCGGAGCTTCCTCCCCTTGGGGTAACGTTACAAGCGGCGTGCCTCAAGGATCCGTGTTAGGACCAGTTCTCTTTATAATATTCATTAATGATCTCGATAGCAACGTACTCTCAAACATTAGCATGTTTGCAGACGATACTAAGATCGGAGGGGAAGTGCAAACTGAACTACAGTGTCAGCAGATCCAGCTAGACTTGAAAAAAGATGTTGGATGGTCATAAAAGTGGATAATGAGATTTAATGTAGACAAATGCAAAGTTATGCACATAGGTTCTCATAACCTCAAACACAATATTCAATGTCCAGAAAAAACTCATTCTCGTAACCGAAGAGAGAGATTCAGGTGTCATCATTAGTAACGACTTAAAAGCAGCAATCAATGTACCGATGCTGCCAAGAAAGGCCACAAAATGCTAGGCATGATATAGCGCACTATCTCGTACAAAAACCAACACAGTATGCTCAAGCTATTTAATGCATTTGTTAGACCGCATCTCGAGAATGCCGTTCAATTCTGGTCTCCATTCGTTGGAAAAGACATTATTAAACTTGAGAAAGTTCAACGTAGAGCTACCAAACTCAACCCCTCACTGCGGAATGAATCGTACAAAGACAGGCTTTGTGAACTCAATCTTTATTCGCTAGAGAAACGTCGAGTCAGAGGCGACATGATCGAAGTGTGGAAGATTATGAAGGGTAAGGAAAATGTCGACCGAGCCAGCCTTTTCACTCTGGATACAAACGGAGTGACTAGGAACAATGGATACAAAATCGGTGGAAAATGTTTCTCACTCGACAACACGCGCAATTTCTTCACGTATAGAGTTGTCGAAGAATGGAACAAACTTGCAGCGGAGGTTGTAAACAGCAATACAATCGAAACGTTTAAGTCGCAGCTCAATAAATTCTACATAAATTGCCGATAAATAGCTAAACCATTCCATTTCCTGTTGTTATAATAAACAGAAATGTCACACGAAGCTCTCTTAGACGTTCTACTTCAGAACTGATCCTCTTGTATGTATCAAAAATCATCCAAGTTTGGGCCAATGGGCCTCTTAGACGTTCTACTTCAGAACTAATCCTCTTGCTATCAAAAGGCAACCTAGTTTGGGCCAATATGACTGTTGTTGTCTGCCTTCACTTCTGAAAACTTGTAAACACCCACTCCACCACAGGTTGCATTTCGCCCATCACTGAGCCATCCGTGTAGATAGAGAGATGATCGGAGTATGAAGAAGCACAGAGGTCTGCGCTTCTTCCTACTCAGCAGCGGGGAGTGCTTGAGCACTCTGTATGGCAACAAAGTGCTGGAGCACTCTTTATGTCAGCAGTGGGGAAGGTGGCGTGGATAATTGAAAGATAAGGGAACCAGGGAGGGAGAACAGAGAAAATTTCCTGAGGGGAAGAAGGAGGAAGAGTGAAGCTATGAAATAGGAACAGACGCCATGCTCTGTATAGAAGAGGGGTACGGTGATGGCAACCTGAGAAGGAGATTGAGGTGAGGAAATGATCGCAGCGTAGAAGAGCATAGAATGGATGATCAGCAGGACGGAAAAGAAGATTGAGAAAAAAACGGCTATAGCGTTCCTCACGGTATAAACCAGGTGGTAAAAGTCCAGCTTCATAGTAGAGAGAGGCTAAAGGAATAGAGCGCCAGTGCCAATGAGAAGACGAGCAACAGTTAAGTGAATCGCATCAAGTCAAGCAAGAATTGAGGGAGAGGCAGACGTGTAAAGAAGTAGACCATAATCAGTAAAATCTCTGATATATGCCAGATACAAGAGTAGAAGTTTGGTGCGCGAGCCCCCAAACCGTGATCCAGCAAGCACACGCATTATGTTGAGACGCTCTTGACAACGGATCCGCTGGAAGTCAATGTGCGGACGCCAAGTCAAACGAGGAGAGTCAAATATTATGCCAAGCAGTTTTTACTGCTGGGAATATGGGATGGGTACACCAGAGATGGAAAGTGGTGGACAAGTGGGAACTGAGCGCTTAAGGGTAAAAACGAGGTACCGGACTCCTGGGGGTTAATGAGTAGACCCCAGCAGTGCGCCCAATGAGCAAAATTGTCAATAGCAGCCTGTAGGAGTGTCTGGGCAGAAGAAGCTGAGCCAGCAGTAACAAACATAATTATGTCATCAGAATAAATTGAGATAATGACACCTGAAAATGAAGGTAGATCAAACAGTAGTATATTGAAGAGAAGGGGAGAGATGATGGCACCTTGTGGGACCCCTGAAATAATCGGATGAGACTGAGAAGAGGCTGAAGAGACAGAGACAGAGAAGGAGCGGTCTGTGAGACAGCTGGAGATCCATCGAAGAAGACTGCCAGACACCCCATGTGATGCCAGTTTGAACAAGATTGCCTGATGGGAAGCTCGATCAAAGGCACCAGAGAGATCAAAGAAGACTGCAAGAACTATTTGTTGTGTTTATAGAGCCAATTGAATGTTATGGTCAAAGAGGATGAGAGCATCATGGTGCCACTTTGAGAACGAAAACCAAATTGGTGTGGGAGAAAAGTATTACTCCTCTCCAGATAACACATGAGACGGGCATCGACAAGCCTCTCCATGAGCTTTCAAACACAGGAAAGCAGAGATATGGGCCTGTAGGCTGATACTGTGGTGGGGTCTTTGTCAGCGTTTGGAACCGGGACAATTAAGAAGGATCTTCAAGTTGGGTGATTTCAGCAGTACGGAAGGAGAGATTGAAAATGTTCATGAGAGCAAGGTGATGGGTCCAAGGGAGGTGAGAGAGAAACTGGTTGTGAAGAAGGTCAGGACCAGGAGAAGAGTAGGATGAAAGCTTGGGAAGAAGAAAGCGTAGCTCAGAGAGAGAGAAACGGCGATTGAGAGTGTCATCTGCATTTGAGTTAAGCATATCGCTCAAATACGCTGAGTCAGGTTCTGCAAGGAGGTGGACATGGGAGAAAGAAAAAAAAACGGGTGAAGCCGGTGCATTTGCAGCATCGGTGGATGAAAGAGGAGGGGTACCAACCAGAGGAAAGAGGAAAGGCAGAGGGAGGGGGTCGTCCCGAGATTGATCGAAACATCTTCCATATCTGGGCAGATGGGGTGCGGTGGGTGATGCGAGCAAGAAAAGCAATCCAAGAAGTCTTATTTTCTGTCAAAAGCATAATAACTGCTATTGCTGTGAATTTATTAAGAGCAGTTTTGTTTACTGGGTTTGGGAAAAGACTAAATAGGTGAATAGCTTTGCGGCGATTGTTGACAGCCTGTTCGCAAATTGCATTCCACCAGGGATTCCCAGGGCACCTTGGGGTAGAGGAGAATCTAAGAGGAAAATATTTCATTGCAGTGTTCAGAACCACAATTTCAAAAGAACTGTATGCTGTGGTTGCAGTGTCTGACCTTTCAATGCATGAGGAGACCAAATTTGCTGCCCATGCATCCCATGTTGTTGCAGGCACATTGTTGAATATCCGACGAGGGCGAAAGGATAGGCGTGAATAGTTGCGATTACGAGAAGAGAGGAGTACAGGAAGATAGTCACTTCCAAGGTCAGGTGCTAGAAGATAGCAAATGAGTGAAAGTGTTGAGATCCAACAAAAAGGTCAAGGTTGGATGTAGATCCAGAGGCAGGGTCTACTCGGGTAGGAAAGTGTGGAGGGTTCAATAATAAGAGAACATCACTGCTAGTGAGGAAGTCGAAAAGGGCAAGACCAGTTGGGCTTCTAGAGTTCCTCAATGGATCCCATTGCTGATGGTGGGCATTAAAATCTCTACATCCAACACCACGAGAATCCAACTGAGTAAAGTAATGAGAACATTCTGGCAAAGATACATTTTTACACGGATTATAGACAAGGAGGTTGCGTGACCAAGCTAAATCTATGTCTATGTCTACTGACAGGGTCTCGAGGACACCGTCCGCAAAAGCCACAAGTGGCACTGACCTGTGCTTCACACTAACAGGAATTAAAATAGCCAGTCCTACAAAGCCATCAAGACGGTCTCTGCGGTAAATATGATACCCTGGAAGGCGGAGATTCTGTGAAGAATGAAGGTGGGTTTCAGTGAGGCAAATGGCATTTGGAAGAATTGTTTACAAATACTGCTTAAACTCAGACAACTTTCGCAGTAATCCCCTGGAATCCCACTGCAGAAAGAGAGTTTTAGGATGGTAAGTGGAATGAAATGGAGCTATGAAGAGGAAAATAGTGAGCAAGAAAAAGATTGAAGAAGAGCAGAGAAGGTGGCAGCTGTGGGAGAATCTGTAGGGGGGCTGGAAAGGATCCAACCCAGAAACTGTTGAAGTAGAGATTGAAGAAGAGTAAGTACAGGGGATCCAGGTGCTGAAAAGGTACCAGAAAAGCAGAGTGTGAATGAGGAAGTGAGGGATCTGAAGGGGATGAACGTAAGCAGGATGAGCCTATTGTGTCAGCGGTTGAGTGGCAAGGCCCTTCCGAGCTGTACCACAAGTTGCCCCTAAGAACTTAAGCGTATTCGGCTGTCAAGTGAGGAGGTGTTTTCTGTGACAGAGTCTTTTTGGCAGCTTTCTTTTGAGCAGGTGTAAGAATATCAGAGGCTGATGAAGAAGAGCGAGATGAAACAGAAGAGGATGAGAGGGAGGCAGCTGAGTTTGTTACAAGGTTTGACCAGGATTTCATAGATGATTTAGAGTTAACAAGTAGCCTGGAGAGGTGTTAGAGAAAGAGCAGAAGAGGGCATTATGAGAGGTTGGGGGGAAGGTGTTTTCCCTGGGCTGGAGTAGAGCGATGCATAACAGGCAGATGTTCGATCACTGTGAAGGTTGCCACATTGCACTTGAGCTGCAATTGCCAGAGCTGCTTTATAGAATTTGCATCGTGTTGATGAGCAAGCATGTGAAGACCCAGGCCCACAGGTAAAGCAGTGACACTCATTTGATTCTTCACAGGCTGTGGTGACATGTCGCCGCACTGCGGCGACATGAAATAGCACCATGACCATACATTTGACAGCGATAAGAGCGGATAGGTGGTACGGTGGAGGGAAAAACACGGAGAGGAACACTCATAGAACACACGCTCAGGGATTGCAGAGCTGCATTCAATGGATATGCGCATTGAATTGATAGATGAGATGGCAGTATCTGAGGCTGAGAGGGGTTTTCCTGGTAGAGTTTTTTCACTGACAAAATAGCATTAGTAAAAGAGGAAACATTCATCAGTGACATGATTTCGGTTTCTGAAAGGGTTAGAATTGTTCTGTCATCAATATCTATCAAATCAAAAACAACATCCCCGATGTAAGGAGTGTGGGTCTGAAGGACTGAAAGAATGTATTTTACTTTTGTTCATGAGAAATTGATGAGGTGCAGAGGGTAAGGCAATGATTTTATTGGTTTGTATCTGCCCCACAATGACTGTCCCTTTTTGATTGCTCTCACGGGAGTTGGGGATCAGGCACGCTAGTGCAATATATTTCGGTAAAGCAGAGTTGAAGAAATTGAAGGGGAGGGCCATTTTGATCCTCACGGAGGATGAGGCAGGCAGTTGGTGATGATGAGGCAGGGTGATGAACAAACAGTGTTAGGCATTTTAGGGTATTTTTAGATTCGCATCTTCCACATTATTTCAAACATAATTGGTACGTTATTGCATCATTTGGTATTTTATATTTGTATATGACATTCTGTTACGATTAAGCCGTAGTTACTTTAGTTAAAGAGGTGTTAATTTATCCCTGTTTTGGACTGAAGTTGATGCTAATTTCATTAGATTTTGTATGTGCTATACCGTATTTACTATAGGTTTCAGTTGTGTCGCTCGTATGTCTTAGTATTTTATTCATATTTCTTGTTTGTTTGGTTAAATGCTAGTTTATTCTCGTTCATCACGTTTTTAATGTATGTTTTGGGTATGGTAGAGAATTCTTCTTCTTGCTTTGTTATAACTCGTGAGTTTTAGTATAGGTCTTTCAGTTTTGTATGTTCTCGGTTGAATTTCCATCTTCAATGCAATCTGTTGGTTATTTATACAATTTTACGTGTGTATCATTATTTCAGGTATAATTTAGTCAGATGTTGTTCATTTTTAGTATTTTATATATCTTCTTTCATTCTGATACAATATTTGAAGTGGTTATTATAGATATAGACCATACGATTTGTTACAAACTTGGTCTTGATATTTGAATATTGTATGTCTATTGTAGGTCCATTCTTCAATATATAGGAGTAGTTAGAAAGTCCCCTAGGCAAAAACCTAGTTATGTTTATGCCTCTTTGTATAAGTAAACCGATTTACTAGGATGATTACCCTAGTGTATTACACTTTTTATTGTGAATAAGAGCAGAGTGGAGCATCTTATTTAGCTATTTTATATATATTGTTGATGTTATGTTTTTTTACAAGTCAATCATAGGAATGTAAATTTAAGAGGTGTATGTCTGTACTGCATCTTTGTGGAATTTTCGTAATTGAACCCTAACATGTGTATAGTGTAACGTTTAGAAGACGATGTACTGGATGGAGGGGGGTCCTAGTGTAGAGGTGGTTTACACTCTTTGGTTGTCATTCTGGACTTCATCCATGTTCAACGTGAATTATGTATGGCCTTGTCAAGGTCGATCTTAAGTTCCATGGGTTTGTTAGTGTAGTTTCGCAACAAGCTGCTCATCGATGTTGTGGTGTACTTAGATTGTTAGTGAACAGAAGCACATCTTTTCATGACAAAACACTCTCTGAGACTCATTCTTGACCACTGTACCTGTGTCTAGATTCTTGGTTATATTCAGGATGTGACTTTGTTCGATTTTGTTCTGAGACGATGGGTTAAACAGATGCGAGGTACGTCTGAAGTATTGTACGTGACAGGGTTTTACCTCTAAATTTGTTATATATTAGTGGTAGATTGCTGAGAAGTAACCTTGTATAGCATTGTAGAGCTCATTTTTATGACACAGTGGGCTTGAATTTTTTATTCTGCTAGAGGCATAGCATCAGATAGATCTAGGAATTCATTATAGATTTGAATGGTATCGTAGTAAAAATAACATTATTCTCATGAACTCGCTGTTAAATGTCGGATATTTTTAGTATGACTGTTATGTTAGTATATGATCTTAGTCATGAACCAGATCACGTGGGATACTGCACTAGGATTTGTCATCTGAGTGTGGTGGGATTCACCGTAAATAATAGTTAATAATTGTTGCTTAGGGTAGAATAGATAATCTAATTTACAGTACTGGAAAAATTATTATGGATTTTTGAGATTTTCGGTATTTTTACATAAAAAGGTGAAATAAACACAATTTATGTATTGATATATGATTTATTTCATATTATTTATGCAGAACGAGTATTTCAGTAGTCTGTTTGCCCTCCTTTAGCAGACTTAAGGGCTTGTACCCGTTTAGGCATGCCACGAATTAGTGTCATGCACAAATCCTTGATTCTGTCAGAATGGAACCAAACTTTTATGAGGCGTTCAATAAGCTGTTTTTTGGTTGTAATGGGGACTTCATGTATTTCATTCTTCAACAGACACCACAAACTCTCAATGGGGTTCATGTCTGGTGAATTTCCTGCCCACGGAAGCAATTCAAAACCATTATCGGCACACCATTTCTTCACCGATTTTGCTGTATG
>SDVV010009867.1:0-16504 GCA_016164225.1 Gammarus roeselii | reverse complement strand
CACCCAAACTTCGGTCTACCTCTAGGCCTGCGACCACTCGCCTCCGCATTCATCACCCTTTTCACCAATCTCCCTTCATCCATCCTCTCCATGTGCTGAACCATCTCAGTACACGCGAATCCACTCTTTTCTCCAACTTCTTCACCATCCCTGTTCTGTTTCGAACCACGTCGTTGGTGATCCGGTCTCTCAGCGTTACTCCAGCCATGCTCCTCACACATTTCATCTCGAAAACATTCAACCTTCTTCTCTCCTCTGCTCTCACCTCCCAATCCTCAGCTCCGTAGAGCACAGTTGGGACAACAACACCCTCATTACACTCATTAGTGCACCCAACACTTTACATTCCTCCTTCACTCGCGCCTTCACTTCAGTTTCCACTAGTTCAGTTATCTCCACATGGGAGTGAGATTTGGTTCATTAAAATTTGGTATCTCTATCCAGTCAATGGGCTATATTTTGTAGCTACTTTTCGAAAGATGTTTTTTTATACGATTGCGTCACTGCGTTCATATTATACAAAATGCTTACGTCGTCCCGCATCAGTTTGCTCTGCACGTGTACGAGAGCCTGCTTCAGGCAGGAGTTCCTCACGGACTGCGCCACGCTGGCTATTACGCTATGCGTGCTCTTCGCATCGAACGCTTCTATGCCTTCTGGGGACAAGACATCGACCCCACGACCACGCCTCTTGAATGCGGCCGCACCTTCAGGGTTAAACTGGATGTAAGTGTTCTCTAAGTTAGAGTAACTCTGGGAAAAACTTGTGTGTCCAGATTTCCAAAATAGGAAGTACTCTTAATCGAGGGGACGGATTCTTTACTGAGCCTCAGGAACTGATACTACCTTAACAAGGCTAGTATGTAATCTATTGATAGGGATAAAGAGTAAAGGAAGTAGTTACAATGTTGAAGTTTCACTTCTTTAAATTTTGATAGATCATGTGGAGATCTATTCACGCTCTATACTTTGCTTTCTTGCCTGTGTCAGATTACATTTGTAGAGGAAATCGAATTTGTTCCCGTACTGTTTATTAACTGATCTTTTCAGAGAACCCCCTTCATAGTACAGGCTGGTCATTAGTTTGTGCTGGGACCTTAAACTGCACGTTTGCTTGCATTGTTTGTGATACTTTAAATGTAACGTAGTTTGAAATCGGTGAAGCCGGTCAAGAGGCCTTCAAAAGTGAGCTCCCTGGCCCCTAGCACGAACCAGGGGCCGATGGGGAGTAGAAAGAAACCCCATTTAGAAGGGACCAGCCTCCCTTCCAGAGCGATGACAACCAAGATTCCAACGGCCAAGAACGTCAGCCTCTCCAATATTACCAGCGCCACCTCAGCCGAAGATGACCGCAGAGACAACCGCATCGACGAGCTACCAAGGAACGTCCAGGAAATCAGGAATCTACTAAGTGGACATCTGTTGAAAGCGGTGCTGAGTTTCTATGTTGGCAGCCGAGCATGCGTGAAAGTGGGACTAAGACAAAGCTGCGTGATGTCTCCCTGGCTGTTCAACCTCAATATGGATGGAGTGGTCAGGGAGGCGAACGCGAGTGTGCTGAGTCGTGGCTTGGAACTGTTGGAAGCGAATGGGCGACGTTGGTAGTTGAGCCAGTTGCTATTTGCTGATGATACGGCCCTGGTTGCGGATTCAGAAGAGAAGCTATTTAGGTTAGTGTCTGAGTTTGGTAGAGTGTGTGAGAAGAGGAAGCTTCGAGTGAACGTGAGTAAGAGTAAAGTAATGAGATGCTCGAGGACTGTCGACGCGAGCAAAATTAGTGTCCCCCTTAATGGAGAGCTCTTGGAGGAAGTTCAGTGTTTTAAGTATCTGGGCTCCCATGTTGAGATAACTGAACTAGTGGAAACTGAAGTGAAGGCGCGAGTGAAGAGTGTAATGAGCTGTAGGACGTTGGGGATGGAAGCAACGAGAGGGCTTTATGAGGGTGTTGTTGTCCAACTGTGCTCTACGGAGCTGAGACTTGGAAGGGTGAGAGCAGAGGAGAGAAGAAGGTTGATTGGTTTCGAGATGAAATGTTTGAGCAGCATGGCTGGAGTAACGCTGAGAGACCGGATCACCAACGACGTGATTCGAATCAGAACAGAGATGGTGAAGTAGTTGGAGGACAGAGTGGATTCGCGTGTTCTGAGATGGTTCGGACACATGGAGAGGATGTATGAAGGGAGATTGGTGAAAAGGGTTATGAATGCGGAGGCGAGTGGTCGCAGGCCTAGAGGTCGACCGAAGTTCGGGTGGATGGATAGTGTGAAGCAGGGTTTAGGAAGGAGAGACATGAATGTGGAAGTAGCGAGAGAGCGTGCAATGAACAGGCGTGAGGGGAGAATGGTTGTGAATGGTTGATTTTGACGCTGCTCTGATGTGCTTTCCCGCCTTTGGCATCCCGTTGTCGGGATGGTTGTGAATGGGGGGGGAATCGACCATTGTGACGAGGCGGGGGTAAACTAGTGAAAACTGTCTGGCCCTGCTGCTGACAACGGATCCTCGAACTGCACTCGTGACCCAGAGTGTGTTGCGGGGTTACTGGCCGGACCCTTTAGCACAAAAGGGCTAAGTTGTGTGAGTGTGAGCGTATAAGGGTGTGAGGTGCGCCTTGCCGTCAGCCAACCCCCTTTCTGGGGGATGCGGCCTAGTGTCTGTATCTGTACTAAGCCAAGTGACCGGCCTCTCTGAGCACGAAGCAGAAATTTTCGCCGCAGAACCAAGAACAATCGACGACCGTCTAACGAGGCTCGAGGGCCATGTCAAAGCCATTTTTCTCCATATCCATGACTTAGTAAAGAACCAACAAAGTAAAGAACCCGTAACTTACACAAGTTTCTCTACGTCCAACGACAATTTCGACAACTCTCCACCCCACAAAAACCCAACCGAACGCAGAAGGCTGCAAGTAGGAAGCAATACATGCCATTCAATGAACACAACTTGTTCAACAATAGTCGTACCTTTCCCGAACACCTGAAGATCACGTTCGACGCCAATGAGACTGGATATTTGTCCATACACTCTGCAAAAAAATCTGGGCTCTTTCACTGGCCGCCCAGTCCTGAGCATCGCCACCAGCGGCACAAAGGCTTCGCCATCAAGGTAGACACAAAACTTCGAAGTGACACAATTCTCTTTAAAACTAGACCCTGTATAAAGCCATGCAAAATAGTGCCTCACCCGACTTTTTCTACAAGTTCAGGTTTGATCTACGTTGAAGATATCTCGAAGGAGAAAATCGAGAAGAACGTCACTGGACTCGTTCAATGTGACGGCTGCGTTGGCGAAGCAAAAATCGCACCAATGATCACACCAAGAAAAGAGACCACCACAACCCTAATACTAAAATTGAACTGCCCTACTCCACCTAAATATCTAGACATTCCCTTCTGCGCCACCAAAACCAAGGTTACACCATTCGAGAGACGTCCGATGCGATGTTATAAATGCCATAAATATGGACGTACGAGTGGAAACTGTAAAGGTAAGCAAAGGTGTTCATACTGCTCCCGAGACGATTATGTCAAACGGGAAGATCCCCAGTCGTGCCAGTCCGAAGAACAGCACTGTTTTTACTGCAAAGTAAACGGACACCCTACCGGAGACAGAGATTGCTCAGAGGAGGAGACTGAGAGAGCAAGCCTCCAATACCAGATAGATCACATGGTCGGGCGACGAGAGGCTGTAATCTTGATGCGTTCTTCCCAGAATGACCCTCCTACCCAAGAGAAAAGACCGGCACCATTCCCCACCCGCTTCCTCATAACGTTCAAAGAAAGTGGTGCAAGCGAAGTTGCCTTTTCAACTAATCCATTTATAATGATGAAGTCACTTACCGAACAACTTGGAGGAAAACCAAAAGAAATTCAACGACAGGGAAAGAAATGTCTGGCCTACGTTGTAGAACCTGAACAAAGAAACGCTATAAAAACGATTACCCATATAAACAAACTCAAAGTTTCAGTTGAAATTCATCCGTCCTTCAACGATACCAAACGAATTATTTACACCTCCCGTTAAACACCTACATCCGACCTCTGCTTTTGCTGATGGTCTAGCTGAGGATTACGGAGTTGCCGAAGTCCGTCAAGCAACACGGATAAAATCACGTAACGCAAGTTTTACCACACACCAAATTACCTTCCAAGGACACGACGCACTGGAATTCATGGTAGTCCCGGGTGAGCAATGAAGAACCAAAACATACCCAATTTCAACATGGCCCCCAATGTGCAAGAAATGCCTTGAATACGGCCGCGTCATTGCATACTGCCTGTCACATACACCCCAACGTTGAAAGAGGTGCACCGGCGAGCACGACAGGAAAGACTGCACCGCCCGTCACACAATGACTGCTACTGCACCCTCCACCCTATTACTGCCAAGTATACATGGACCAAAAATAAATAACAATCACGGAAACAAGCCATCCAAATCTGGTAAGACGATAACCCAAACCGCCTCAATTATGGCAGAGCAGTCAAATCGTCAATTCAACCAAACTCCCCCGACGATATCCACACATCGTTAGGACAACGTCGTAACAGGACTCCAGCACTTCTACCCGGCTGCAGTACTTCCTCACTCAGCCCATCGACCGCCCCTGCACTAAAGATGCACAGGCCTAGAAATATTTCCTGCGGTTCCCAGAAGGACGCCGAGATGGAAACAACACCCGCAGTTGACCACGCAGCAAGGCTCACTACTATAAACACGAAAGACAAAGAGATGAAGAAGCCCCTGATGCATAGACGCTACGCAGCAAAAAGATCAGTAACAACAAGCAAGTAACGGCTCACCATGACAAGAATCCAGAACTACCCCCACCTGTCCCAAACACTGCTCCATTTGTGGAAAACCACTGCAAGAGACACGCCCTCCCGTTAACAAACCCGACTCACGAACACGCCATCAGCGAGAACGATCACGACTTCGACGACGGCGCTTATAAAAACTATCTCGGAAAACTCATACGCGAGACCCCTGAACAACCAGTCATGTCACCTGGCCCAAATAGCTCACAGTCTACACAACCACCCACGCAGATCAAAAAGGCTACCACAGAAGAAGAGCGCACTCGCTCACAAAGCAAACACAAAAAGCCAAACCCTCGTCCTCCCACAAGAGCACTAGCAGCCGTGACCGCAGCAATCACAGCAGACCGCCTTCTACCAAGGGCGGACACTCTTGTGAACACTCCCGATCCGGGACCCCTGGGTAAACTCAAACGTGAACACCACGAAAGTTCCAGCAAATCACGCGACCACTCTAGATCATCAAGGTCTGAGTGTGAACAGCCTTCAAAATGAACACCAAAATACTCCAGTGGAACTGCCAAGGACTCTGAAAACAAGAAAGACTAATTACTATCCTTGATCGTCACCTATAAACCTTTGGTGATAGGCCTCCAAGAGACCAAACTCCGAGAGACCGCCATCTTCTGAATCCCCAAATATATCATACACCGCCTCGAAGGCCACACCAACGTGACTGCTCACTGCGGAGTGGCACTTATGATCCACCAAAGCGTACCTCACCTCCCCCTTCTCCTGAGGACAGAACTCCAAGCTATCGCTATTAAGATATGCGTCTAAAGGCCAATAACGGTGGTATTCATCTACTCATCACGAAGCCATGACATCTCGGAAGCACTAATGACCGAATTGCTAAACCAATCGCCCTCGCCAATACTCTTCCTTGGAGACTTCAACAGCTACCATGAAACATGGTGATGCATGAGAACAGACCCCAAGGGAGTGATAATGGTTAACACCGTAAACACTCGCAACCTGGTCATTCTCAACGACGGACAACCCACCCGAATCACCCCCAAAAGTGAAACTGCCATCGATTTATCCATATGCTCTCCCACTATGGCACCCTAACTCGTTCGGGGAGTTTTGCCTTCAACACACGACAGCGACCATAACCCAGTCATCATATCGCATCTCACCAACCAACCAAAAAACCCTGCCCCACAAGAACTTCGATTCAACGACCGGAAAGCCAGCTGGATGGAATACTCGGAACACATCGCGTAGAGCGGTGTGGATGGCATACCCAAAAACATTTCGGAACACGATCTCGTCACCCAACTATACGTAAAGTTCCAAGCTACAGCCGAGGCAAGCATTCTCCAATATGCCCCTTCAACCTTCTTTCCGAAACCATGGTGGTGCCGAGAGGTGCAAGAAACAAGAGATAAGCGTGAAAGGCTATACAACGCCTACCGACATGCACGGTCCCCCAGGAACAGAGTAGCGTGTAGAAGGGCATCTGCCTTGTATCGAAAACTTCGAGTAAAGAAGAAACGTGAAAACTGGGCTCAGTTGGTAAATACTATTAATCGAAACACCCCCTCTCCCAAGTGTGGGGAAAAATCCGACGTATCCAGGAAAAACCCGAGCGACCTATTAACATTCGTTCGGACTGAGGCAGAATTTGTTCTTCCCACGCAGAAATCGCTAATAAACTAGTTCAGACTTTTAGCCAGACATCGCAATCAACAAACTACACGGCTGCTTTCCAACGGAAACAAGACGTGCGAGAAAGTGAACATATTGACTTTACTTCTAGAAACAAAGAGGCCTACAGCAAACCTTTCCTCCACGAACTACAGTGTGCCATAGACCTTACACGTGAAACTTCACCTGGGCCAGACCGGGTGCACATCAACATGATTAAGAATCTCCCAGATGGCGCCCGTGAGCATTTATTAAAAGTGTTCAACATTCTGTATTCAAACTCATTTTTTTTCGATCGATGGCGGGAATCTGTAATTATCCCAATATTCAAACCTGGTAAATTCCACGGTGACCCACGTAACTACCGCTCCATCGCCCTTACCAGCGTCCTGTGTAAGACTATGGAAATAATAATTAACTCACGTCTCGTAGACTACCTCGAGATGCACGCAGGCCTCAACACCCAGTGCGGCGGCCGCAAGCGCCACTCTACGACGGACCAGCTTGTACGACTGGAATCTGACATTGGACGGGGTTTTGTCCGAGGGGAACACGTGGTTTCCATATTCTTCGACGTTGAAAAAGCATATGACGCCACTTGTAAATAAAAAATCATGAAGGATCTCTACCGCAAAGGCCTGAGAGGACACCTACCACGTTTTATCCACAATTTCTGCAAAACCGTACCTCCAGGTCAAAGTCGGCGACACCCTGTTACCATCGTATCCTCAAGAAATAGGAGTCCTCCAGGGAAGCGTCCTCAGCGTCACTCTTTTTATCCTCAAAATAGACCAGCTAGCCGACATTCTTCCGCGTGATGGAAGACTCCTCTCATCACTATACGTGGACGATCTACAAATAAGCTACAGACGCCCAAGCCTTCTAACGATTCAACATGAATTTCAGAAATATCTAAACCTAGTCGGAAACTGGGCGTCCTTGAACGGATTCCGATTCTCGCCTTCTAAAACTTAAGGGATGTACTTTACCTTTGTACCCGGCTTACATCTGTAACCAGACCTAATGCTGCATAACACACCTCTAGGATACGAAGAATCTATAATATTCCTGAGCCTCGTGTGGGACCCCAAACTCACATGGCGACCTCACATTGCAGCCCTGGTGACTTGCTGTAAACGGGCAACAGGACCTATACTATCGGTAACATCGCTGAAATTCCGTACCGACAGGGACACCGGGATGATGTTGTTCAAAGCGATAATACACTCACGCATTGACTACGGAGCCGTTGTTTACTGATCAGCCCTCAAAACCTTTCTTGATAATCGTCAACAATGCTCTGCGTATAACAACTGGCGCGTTCCGCTCCATTCCCATCGGATGCCTCAACGTGCTAGCTAACGAGCTTCCACTACCGCTCCGGCGAGACAAACTCTCGCTACAGTACTATTTCGAGACTAGAAGCCTTATCAACAACCCAGCACTCGGCGACGTCATCAACATCTCCGAAAAACGTCTTTTTGCAGCAAAGAATAGTATATGATCACCTTTTTCAATACGCGCGGACAACCTACTGCAGATTCTATTTGAAGAGCAAATGCAGGTATGGAGTGTCAGGAAAAGACTGTGGCTTCACCCACCCAGCTTGTGAGCCTGGCCTAAATAAAAACTGTAATAGTGATAGAAAAATGAACGTGGCCCAGGAGAGCAAAAACAAAAACTAGTACCCACAGTGAAAAGCCTGAAACACTGCACATTCTATTTAAAAAACAAGTGCAAGTATGGAGTGTCATGGAATGGATGTGGCTTTACCCACCCAAAGCGTTGCAATAAGTTCATGGTGATGGGAAGGTATGGTTGCAAAATTGATGAATTCGGTAAGAAATTCCATCCAAGGGTATGTAATGACTCCTATCGTCATATGCAATGCACCAAAAAAAGGTGTGAGTGGCTGCATATTAAAAAAAAAGAGAAAACCACTGGAGCCCCAGCAAGATGAAACTGTTGCAGGCAGCAGATAAGGAAATGCCAATCCTAGCAACCCACAGCAACACCCAAACATTAACCACGTTGGCCAAAGAGGTTAAGTCAAACAACAGCCTCAATTACACGACACGCGCTTCCAAAACCGCGCCCTGCAGGTTCCTCTCGTGGCGTCAACAGGAGGTCACCCTCGTTACAGTGACCAGTACAGGCCTACCTGTGATGGCAGGTGCCCTCTTGGTGATTCCCGCGTGAGTCCATCTGTAGCGGTACATGGCCATCATCACTGCAGAGCTGACCAGTCACAGATGAAAAATTCTTCTTTAGAAACTCTGGAGAGTCTCCTACTTAGCCCTTGCAAACCAAAGTTCCCACTGGTGAGAGAGTTGCCAACACCGAGTCAATAGGCGAAACACTATCTCAAAAAAAATTCAACCGAAATGAATTGAAAAAATGTCACCCTAAATTTACAAGGCCTCCATAACACCAGCCAATATGGCGCAATAAAGTTGATCCAAGATATTCTGTCTGATAGTGATTTACTCTTTATTGGCTTAACTGATACACACCCAAATGAAAATGTTGAAATAGCTGAGCTCTATATTGGAAATTACACTTTTTTCAGAAGTGACCGCACGAATAGGAAATGTGGTGGTGTTGGCGTCTATGTGAAAGAGTGTCTTGGAAGCTGTGAAGAATTGAAATTTTCCAATGATTACTGCGAGTGTCTTGCTGTTAAAGTTGACGAGCTTAAAACCATAATAATTATAGTGTATAAACCACCAAACTGCGAGTTTGTACATTTTGAAGATGCGCTCGGAATCTTACAGACGTACATGTCAAACATTGATCAGACTGAATTTAAAATCTTCCTCTGTGGTGACCTCAATTTTTCATTCATCAAATGGTTAAATATGATCAAGCGGCGGCACCTGGTAGCTATATCATTGGCAAAGGTAACACCAAAGCTGCAACAAATCAAGCTGAAACACTGTTCAAATTAGTAGATATATATTTTCTTACCCAAATTATTGAAAAGCCAACACGAAATAACAATATCTTGGATCTAGTGTTTTTAAACTCAGTTGAGTATATGAAAAACATAAAAAACTAAAACTGCACTATCAGATCATAATGTGATTGAAATAAATCTAGATGCTGACCTACTGAAAAGGAACACAGTAAATACCATCTACTCCGGGAACATGACTGTACGGCAACTGAACTTCTTTAGTGCAGATATCAATTGGCTAAATATACACAAATCTCTGTCCAATATTGATTGGAAACAACTCATTGATCAGGCAAACGGTGTGGAGGAAGCAAAGAATAAATTTCATGATATACTGTTGCGGGTGTGTGTACAACATGTGGCAGTAAAAAGAAAATTCCCAAAAGAAGCAAGTATTATTCGGAAAGGAAATTGATCATGAAAAAGCGAGCAATAAAACAGAACAAACTTTGCAACAAAGTAAACCCCTTTTAGACGCATGGAAAAAAAAGAAGCCATCATCTTGATAGAAAAGCAGATAAAACGTTCACATGATCAAGAGAGAAGAGAAAATGAAAAGAAAGCTATTGAAAAATTACCCAAAAAAAATGAAATATTTCTTTGCTTATGCAGCCAAAATTTCAACCTCTAAAACTAAAATTAGCCCATTAATTGATGAATCCGGTCAACTGGTAGATGAAAACAAAGCGATGAGCGAATTGTTGAGTGAGAATTACAGACGGGTATTTAGTATCCCAATGCTTACTCATACAAATCCTGAAATTGCCTCTGAATTGTTAGTGACTGATCTTAACATTGACATCTCTGAAATTACAAAAGCTATTGATGACATAGGTAGCAATAGTGCATCCAGACCAGACGACATCCCAGCTGTTGTGAAACAATGCAAACAGGAACTGTCAAGACCGCTACAAATGTTGTGGCAGAAGTCTTCGGACACTTCCGATATCCCACAGACCATGAAACATGCCATCATCTTCCCGCTAGCAAAAGGAGGTAGCCTCACAAGCCCATCGAATTACAGACCAATTTCTTTGACAAGAAAATTCACGAATAGTGAATTTTCTTGAAAAAAAAAGGTTCAATTCCAAGCAACATGGTTTCAGAAGTAAGAGGAGCACGTTGACCCAACTGCTGGAGCACTATGACGAAATAATAAATGCATTGTGTCATGGATCAAATGTGGAAGTGATTTATCTTGATCCTGCCAAGCCCTTTGACAAAGTAGATCACAGTATACTGTTATCAAAACTATATAACGCCGGTATCCAGTGGAATGTTCACAAAGGATCAATTTTTTTCTGAAAGGCAGAACTCAAAGTGTGGTAGTGATTAGAGAAGCCTCTGCGCCAGTGGAAGTCCTTAGTGGGGTCCCACAAGGCACTGTGCTTGGTCCACTGCTTTTATTAATATTGGCTAATGATCTGGGCCAAAGCTGTCCACATACATCAGTCTCCTGCTTTGCAGATGATACCAGAGTATTAGGCATTGTCAATGACCTGAGTGATGTAGAAATGGTTGCAAACTGATCTGAAAGAAATCTTCAAGTGGGCTGGTGAAAAAAAAATATGCAATTTAACTAATCTATATTTGAATCGCTGAGATACGGAAAAAAATATGACCTAAAAACCAAAGCATCGTATAATTCTAGCAATAACACAGCAATAGAAGAAAAATAAAGCTTGCGTGATCTAGGCCTACTAATGCAAAGCAATGCTTCTTTACATGAACAAATTGCAAAGGTTGAGGTCAGTGGCAGAAGACTGTGTTCTTGGGTCATGAAAACCTTTCTGGCTAGAGATAAGAGGACAATGTTGACTCTTTGGAAACAACTAATCCAACCAGACATTGACTATTGCTCCCCTCTCTGGATCCCACACAAGCAGAAAGATCTGAATAGACTTGAAGCAGTGCAAAGAAGCTTCACCTCTTATTATATTACCTTAGCAAACTTTTACATGACACATGTGGAAAAACAAGTGCTACTGCAAGATGATATTCGTCCAGCAATCTGCACTCGCTATGTTGATAATATATTTGTAGTTGTCAGGGACGAAGAACTTCTGAAGCGGTTACAAGCCAGCCTTCAAAAAAACTCCGTTCTCCACTTTACTTAAGAGATCGGCAATAATAAACTCCCGTTTCTTGACGTTCTCGTAGAAATACTGGTGAATAATGTCATACCAGTGTCTACGTAAAGAAAACCAACACCGGAGAGTGTTTAAATTACAACAGCGAATGTCCGGAAAAATAGAAAGTCAGTGTCATCAACACGTTTCTGCATCGAGTTTACAGCGTCTCACAAGATTAGAAAGAATCCAATGCAGAAGTGAAGCGAGTAAAACTACTGCTTGTAAATAATAGTTATGCGCTGACAATAATTGACGATACCATCAAGAGATCCGTCGACACAAATATGATCAAAGTTGAAGATGAGGAATGAGTGCATCTTGAACTCTACTATCAGAATCAGATGAACCCTCAGTACAAAATCGACGAAACAGTCCTAAGAATCATATTTCGTGATAAAATAACATGCACAGACCCAAGAAATGAATTGTCCCTGAACATTTACTAATAGAATAAGAAGGTCGGCAACCTCCTAATGAAGAACAATGTCAACGCCAGCAGTGAATTGCTTCAGATGTCCAATGTGGTGTTCAAAATTGAATGCCCTGCGGAGAATTGTGTATCTCCCAATCCATATTAAATTGGATCCATTGAGTGCACCATTGCAAAACGCCTGACCTTCCATGACCTTGCCGGATGTGAGTCATGACCTTGCCGGATGTGAGTCGTTTAAAAATCTATGAAGCATTAACAATTTTGAGTTCAAACCCCTCCCTCAATTGACAACATAAAGCCTTCAACAACGTGCTTGAACTCCACCATTTCCGGCCAAACAGCGAACAAACAACAGTGCTGCGAGACATACAACCAACTGCAAACCAACTAGCTCGGCAGCCGGCGTTCATGGAACATCCAGTCCAACACGCCGTTGTTCCAGTTATGGAAGCAACATCACAACACCAACCAAACCGAGAAGTCCATCAACACATAGAGCAAGAGTCTCCCCAACCTTATTCACAGAGACTCCGGCCAAGACGAAGTGGTGTAAGAATCTGAGTTACAGTCAGTGCAGGGTTATCAAATATTATTTATTGTTACTCTTCAAAATTGTTGACTCAAATAAATCACTGAACCGAAAAAGTCTCAACCTCACCAATCCAGAATTTTTCAAGTCATTGTCAAACTGTCGGTTCAAATGGATTTTTAGAACACTTGTAAAATTATTCCACTTTTTGATTGTTTAGAAATGTAATGTTAATTTTGTTTCACTACATAACTGTTTTCGAATGAATCGTTCGATCAGAATTTTCTCATTATCGGCTATAAACATCTGCAAAATGTAGAATGTGAGTTTAGTGTTAGAATAGTTCAATAACTTTATATGCATCTATGTCAATGTTCATAACCATGTCCCATGCTTTGATTGTGTTAACTAGTACGATTATATTTCGGTTATTCTAGCTTTATTTCAATATATACTTTGTTCCAGGTCTCATCTATTGAAGCATCACAGAGTACCATGTCATTTTTTCATGTATTAACGTTCACTTGTAGGACCCACTTATTTATATCTCAATATATACATATGATTTAAACTTGCCTTCCAACCCATTGGTCTAAATGGTAATAAAGTTTTGTTATTATTTTAGTTGTCTGAAGATGCTTTGTGTTTGAAGCAGAACCGGTCACGAATTAAAATGTCGATCAATGCATTGATGTCTAAAACTAACCCTTCGGAAAAGTTGTATTTAGAACTTCGAAAAAATAAATTATCAAGAAAACGAAATCAAGGTCAAGGTCTATTTTCGACAAGCCTGTCTCACAAATGATTTATTGCCTAGATACACACATTTATATATATATGTATATATATGTTCACCTGTATTACCGTCACAACTTTTTTCATGGAATTTACTTCCACGTTGGAAAAGCTGTTTTTTTCCGATTGCAGACAAACTATGAACTTACTTTCTTTCGCTACTGTACCTATACCTAATTCACATGATCGCTTATCGTCACAACCGATGAATAATTATTTTTGTTTTCTCAAGAAACCAATCGATTTTATCGGTCGCGAGGCGCTTCTGCGCCAGCGTGAGCAGGGCGCCATGCGCCTGTACGCACACCTTACGCTGGAGGACCACGACCACCTGGTGGATGCTTGGCCCTCGGGAGGGGAACCTATCTACAGGAATGGACGCTTTGCGGGCGTCACTACCACCACAGGATATGGTTACTCTCTGCGCAACCTGGTGAGTCGACACACGTAGCAGGGAGACCAGCTGTAAATGGCCACCCATTGAAATAAAACATCACCTTCCGTATGCTAAACAGCTGTGCATTAGAGACGTCTGAAAAGATATGTAGCTGCCTTTTTTTTCTTATGTCTTAATTAATTTGTTATAAGAATGATTCAGATGAAGATACACTAGGCCGAATCCCCTAGAAAGGGGTTCGGCATGGCAAGGCTCTCCTCACACTCCTCTCATGCACTTGGACGCAAACAAAATTCACCCCACAGCACACACTACGGGTTAGGAGTGAGGTCTAAAATCAGTCAGTAGCAGGGCCAAAAGCTTCAACTAGTTTATTCATGCTGCGCCGTAGTAACCGGCCCTCCCCCACCTACGACCAACAAGTCTCTCAACGAGACGCCAATTGCGAGAAAGCACATCGGGGCAGCATCCTAACTCATCCATCTTTCACATTCATTCTCCACGCACGCCTATCCATTGCTCGTGCTCTCGCTGCCTACACACCCTTTCCCCCACCACCTGCTTCACGTCATTCATCCACCCAAATTTCTCTACTTCTAAGTCTACGTTCGCTCACCTCCTTTATCACCCGTTCTACCTATCTCCCATCATCCATTCTTACCATGTGACAGACCCATCTTAAAATACAAAATTCTACTCAGTCAACTAACTTGCTCACCATATCGTTCCCATAAGAATGACGTCGTTATTGATCCTATCTCTCAGCGATCACTACGGCCATGCTCCGCAATTATTTCAGCTCGAGAACATCCTACCTTCCGTTTTCCTGCCACCTTTCCATTCCCTTCCCCCTTAAAGATACAGGTTCACGGATTCACGACCCAACCGGGAGGGGTGAACTCCCTAATTTCCTTTCAGACCCCTCTATATTTCTTTTTTTACTATCACTCCTTTTCTACTCTACCCAAACGTGTAATCCGATGGTGGTTTGTTTCCGGGAAACTCTCCTGGGCTATACAAAACATCTTTTCCCAGTGGGTGTAAAGCACACTTCATCTCGACCACTGCTGATGCTCGACCAGGCACAGGCCTGGCCACTATAATGAATCAAGTTATCACATGAACTTCAATCACTCTACAAACAACTCTATGCTCCGTTACTATATGTAACCTATATATTTCTCCCAATGAACTTCTGCCATGCGTACAAATCGTTAACCTCGTTGATCACCCTCATGCACCTCACCTTCTAGTAGGAGATCGTAACGCTAAATACCTCATCGGGGGGTGAGGGGCATAGCTGATGGACGTGCAGGACTCGTTGATACGGCGCTCTTCATTACTGGAGAACCGACGTACTTTCATACTCAGATAGCCTCATTGTCGGCTATTGACTTATCTTTGTGCTCCTTGAGGGTGTTGTTGTCTCAACTGTGCTCTACGGAGCTGAGACTTGGGGGGTGAGAGCAGAGGAGAGAAGCATGGCTAGAGTAACGCTGAGAGACCGGGTCAACAACGACGTGGTTCGAATCAGAACAATGATGGTGAAGAGTTTATAGGACAGAGTGGATTCGCGTGTTCTAAATTGGTTCGGGCACATGGAGAGGATGGATGAAAAGATATTCTTAAAAAAAGTGATGAATGCGGAGGCGAGTGGGCGCAGGCCTAGAGGTAGACCGAAGTTTGGGTGGATGGATGACGTGAAGCGTGCGTTAGGAAGGAAACATGAATGTGGAAGGGGGAGCCTATTATGACTCACGTTGAGGCTCCGGTGAAACCGAGGCTGAAATCAAAATGAATGTGGAAGTGGCGAGATAGCATGCAATGTACAGGCGTGAGTGGAGAATGGTTGTGAGTAGTTCATTTTGAAGCTGCTCTGATGAGCTTTCCCGCCCTTGGCATCCCGTAGTCGGGACGTTCGTGGGTGGGGGGGGGGCATTATGCCGCGGCGGGGGTGAACCAGTGAAAACTGGCGGGCCCTGCTACTGACACCGGATCCTCGGACCGCACTCGTGACCCAGAATGTGTTGCGGGGTTACCGGTCGGACCCTATAGCGCAAAAGGGCTCACGTTGAGGCTCTAGTAGAAATGAGGCTCAAATCAAAGCACAAAAGGGCTAAGTTGTGTGAGTGTGAGCGCATGAGGGTGTGAGGTGCGCTTGCCGTCGGCTACCCCCCTTTCTGGAAGATGCGGCCTTGTGTCTGTATCTGTATATCTGTACATCATATGGTGCTGCTCAAGTACACGGACTTGACAAATAACATGATCTCTGATTAAACCGACACTTTGCAGCTTTATGATTTTTTTGTAGAATGACTCTGCAGTCAATGTGGGAAAATCAATCAACTCGATAGAGATGAATTTATTTATTGACGTAAAGAGTGCAAGATAGTTTGGTTCAGACTTGCCGTAATCCACAGTTCAATATAATGAAACTCCTTCGTTTGCGTGCAGGTTTGTCTCGGGTTCATTCGTCAGTACAACAGCGAGAACAAAATGGTGCCGGTGACGCCCGAGTACGTTCTGGAGGGCGCATATGAAGTTGATATTGCAGGGATCAGGTACCCAGCCTCTGTGAGCCTGCGGTCGCCCATTCTCCCGGCCAAAGAGGTGCAACAGTCCGCCAACGAGCGGTATCTGGCCACGCAGCAGTGAGGTGTGCTACAGCGGTAATAGTCGCTCTCTCATGTAACAGTAACTTGTTATACAGCAGTAACAGTTATCCTCCTAAGTAACATCAATGTGTTCATGAGTAGTAAGTCATCCTTCCATGCAACTGTAACGTGTTGTTGAGTGAT
>SDVV010009866.1:0-16505 GCA_016164225.1 Gammarus roeselii | reverse complement strand
ATTTACATATAGACAACCTTTGGTATTTTTATTACATTTCAATGCTAGGCACACTGTATTGAAATTCATTACATGTCATGTTGCATATCTGCAATTTCATTGCTAGTCCTCTGAGTGTTTAGGAGTAATAATAACATACATTTATTGGATAATTTTATTGATAATAAATCTAACAGGTTCATAACAATTTACAAGCAGTATTAAAGGTTAAAACCCCATACATATTGCACGAATGTTGATTTCCGGACACGTTCATGATGATTTTTTTCAATCTTTCTAGCGACTTGATCCGAACAATGTGGATCAATTTACACGTGGAATTGATTCAATTAGTTTCATGGTATTTTCTGCGATTGTATCATTTAGAACTGTATCTACGATATTCGCACTGGTTTTCTTTTCGTTTGATATATATATGCTGTCATATTATGACCGAATGTCACATCACACGTGATTTGTTCAAAAATATGTGACCTTATTTGTAGATCGATTAAATACAATTGATCAGCACAGAAATATTTGGAGGAATTATATATATCGTTAGATGAAACTCGGAAAAACTTGACATCTTCATGCCTGCTGATGTTCTAATGATTTATTTAGAGCTCAGTTCTATATTTATACTCATATGTTAGACATAATTCAAACATCGATACTCACTATGAGCATGATGTCACCATGACGCGTTATGCCGTTAAAATGCCCTGGAGATCCTGTAGAAGAAACAGCCCTGGAGATCCTTTAGCCGAAACAGCCCTGGAGATCCTATAGCCGAAGCAGCCCTGGAGAGCCTATAGCCGAAAGAGCCCTGGAGACCTCATAGCTGAAACTTGCCAGGAGAAATGATAGCTGAAACAGCCTTGCTCCAACACGTTAGGGTGCCAGTCTTGGGTAAGAGAGTAGGCCTCAGACGATGCCCCACCCCGACACCCCCACCTGCCAATTAGAGAGCATCCTCGGACGGTGTTCGGGATCAGTTCATAGTGCTGCGGCAGTACCTTACGTGCAGCTGTTTGAAGTGGACCTGCGTTTGGTTGTTGTTCTGAGGTCAGTTATTTAAAATGGCATTATATATATTTTATTTTAGTATCATTGTTAGCATACGTGTTTTGTAGATGAATATACGGTGGTGTTAGGAATATTTAGAGTGTTTCAACGCTAGGCGACCTTATCTAGTTCCTGTTCCGATGCGTTATATTGCCAGTCATGCTCAAGAGTGCAGTGTTGGGTGCTCATGGGAGCTTATCTCTTGGTCGCAAAAAGGCACTACTGCCCGCTTGTGGTGCGGTGGCATACCTGTTTTACCCTGTAATATTCAAAACACATCTCGCGTACCAATTCATGCTATTCTGTAAAAAAATCATACAGTGAATGTATAACAGTGTTTAAGAGTGTTATGCCAGTGTTACGAGCCGTGTGTTACTATATAAACGGTCCCAAAACCGGTCTAGTGCCCCATCCTCCTCTTCAATTTTCAAAAATCAATTTTTTGAAATGCTTCAGGCATCTTATCCAGGAACGTTTGAATTAAGTCATTGCCATCTTTGCTTATTACTGTCTTATTGACCAATAAACTTTTGAGGAGATCGAGAACGTGAATACGACTTTGGACAATGGGAGGACTTACAAAGCTGTTCGGTTCAAATATAAGTGCTTTGTTGGTTTTAGGTAATGAAGCAAACCGGGTAACAATGATTTAGCCATGGGGGGCAATGAGGCCTTATATAGTGCTGTAACATCTCAATTATTTGGCTCCTTTTGTTTGATCGGTTCCGGTGTGGGTTCTGTAGAGGTATTAGTGCGATATAGTCTTTGTATAAAATTAAATAATGGTAATGCTATTTCAGGCAGAGCGTTATAATCAAGCATATCGTCCCCAATTTCATTCAACCTGTGACTGCGATATGTACTGATATGTTGAGCTATTTCTGGCCCTGTTGTAACAGATAAGGGTGTAGCGCTACCGCCAACCGAATATTTTGTAAACTTATCCATCTTCGATTTTGGAACTAGGTAGTAAACCGATTCATCCATTAATTATTTTTTGTCCAGACACTCACTGCAGTGGGTGGTAGCAAATTTAACAGGAGCCCTTCACGCACGGTTGATAAAGTTTTCCTTTTGTTCCCGGATGATTTACTCCCGGACGGCTTACTGCCTAATTGTTTTACTATAGAATTGAATTTAGTTACCCGTGACTTGGTTAACATGTCACAGACTGATTTTCCGCTTTGTATATTTGTAAATATTTTGCAGATGTTTTTAACTTCTTTATCAGTTAATATTTTGATGAATTGACTACGTTTGGACAATTTTAGTTGACTTAATGTATCATAAAAGCTCAATTTCCGTTTCAAAGTACGTTTATCACACGTTACGACACGACGTTTCCTTCATTCATCCACGTCGGTTTGCTGTCTGGATAATCCGTGTAAATCGCGTAGATTTGCTTTCTGCCTCGTCTAATTCGGCTCTTCAAGACCTTGATGACATAAATATCAGGTCTGTCACACTGAACTAGTTCCTGCCTGTAGGCAAAACCTTTGATGGGTTCGTCAGTATCGAGCGGTGTTATTTCATAGATCGGAGGGTAATGTTTTTGATTAATACTCGGAATACGAAACACTGTAAGCGGATTGGGATCACTGCACTGTAAGCGGACTTACGCTCCCACCTTTTGTTGTGTATTGGGCACTTTATTTCTTTTACGTCGTATTATATACATTTCGGACAACAGTGCCTGAATTTCTCCTGGGTCGTTCAACAAATAAGCGTCAGAGGGGACCCGGCCCAATAATAATGAATGTGGTGTCAGTGTTCTTAATTGCTTACAAGTTATCTATATAGCGTTCCGTCTCTTTAGCATGCATATATCTACCCAACTTCAGTTTTAGAGTCCGTATGACCCGTTCAGCAGGTGATGCTTTAGTGGCCTTATTGTAGGTGTAATAAATGGAGTGTTCTTGCTTTAAAGCTTTGCTTTAGAAACTCACTCCCCTGATCTGAACCAAACCGAGTTGCTGGCCATACTAGTTCGATGAATTTAATATAAAATGCTGCAATCATATTTTTAAATGTAATAGCTTTCAAGGGTTGTACACACAGATATTTCCTGTATATATCAATGACGATCAATAATTATTGAATTCCATCATTATTATCTGCAGAATCTTTCATATAAGCAACATCCGCGCAGGGAATTGATCCAGGACGCGCAGCTGGGATCCTGCGTCTGGTAAATTTCAAGGGAACTTGTTTAAATCGTGTATAAGTCTCTGACCCATGTATAAATTTTTCAACATCGCGCCTTGTTGTAAATGGACAAATGTTCGTATAATTTTTATGT
Organism: Gammarus roeselii; assembly: GCA_016164225.1. Classification (NCBI taxonomy): domain Eukaryota; kingdom Metazoa; phylum Arthropoda; class Malacostraca; order Amphipoda; family Gammaridae; genus Gammarus; species Gammarus roeselii. The sequence goes on along the minus strand of SDVV010009866.1, from coordinate 13,159 downwards.
AGGGCCTTTGCGCTAGAGTATGATCCAACAGCCTCTGGATTGTAGTAGACACTCTCCATTTTAATTCAATACTAATGTCAAATTTGGTGTACATTATATTTTATAAAGGCAACACTTGTTCGAATTCAAGTCCTGCAATTTGTGCTCTAATCAAGAGTTTCGAATCACTTGGGTGTGTGAAATCGACCAAGATGTGCCATATGGTTTTTGTTCCACATTCATATGGGACTCAATCTTGTCTTTTGCATGGAATGTTCTGCCAAAGTAACGTAATTGATTTATATCGGGCATACGTAGTATAACAAAGTGTGGATTGTGTGAAAACGTCGAATGGATTTGAGTGGAAGAGTGATTGGTTTAAATATATCGCACGGATATTTGAGTGGCGGCCCCGACAAAAAACATTTGCAATAATACGTCGGGACTCTGATTCTAACATGAAATCGTCGTACTCTACAAAGAGTTTACATTTTGATTTTTGAATAATGGATTGAATGCGACTTGTCCGGTGTGAATTTTTATCATTTCGTGTTTCCTTACAGGAAAGTGCTCTGACCCCGAAATGACCACCTCATCGAAGCTATCGATGTGTTTAGTGATTGATTTTCCAATTAGGACACTCTTCCCACTAGGTGAGAACACGCTCACAAACAATTGTGCGGGATTGTTGAAGGCATTCACGTTCGCATACCTAACAGTCTCCATCCCAACCAACAAGTTATACACAATCAACTATTTTTCAATGTACCTTTAATTTATATATACTTGCTCTCCTTCGCTGATGTATTCCATCAAGGATATGCTAAAGTCAAGGACCCGTTCGGTGGACACAATACAAGGTAATTATCAGCATGACTATTTTCCGTTTTACATCTCTAAAGTTAGATCAGTCATGCCAACATCTTTGACATCAACCAATGTGACTTCCGTATGTTGTTTTCAGATTGATTTTATCATCGTTAAATCATTCTTTCTCAACAGATCGTGGGTAGACCAGATCAACCCGGAACTTCAGGGATGATGAAGTATGTTTAACGAAAATGTCTACATATTTTTGGACTTATAATCAAACTATTTCATGATGGAGCAAAAAACAGTGTGTGTTTTTTTTTAAACATATATATTTTCATGTGCAGACCGACGCAGTACCCTCCAGCAAATTATCTGTATCAGGGCTATCCACTGGCCAATCATCGCCCAAGCTATCACGGCGATCCTAGGTACGGTAACATAAACTACCAGCGTCATCCGCTGCCTGTACATCACTGCCAGCAACGGCAGCAGCCTCAAGCATGGCAACCTCGACAACCGTGGCAGAGACCGCCGATGCAGACACATGCGTGGCCCTACCCGCAACAGACTACAGATACTGTCTTTTACAAAGTTGGACATGATGCATTACAAAGTTTAGTGTATACAAAATATGGTTTCTATGTTTTTTATTATTAGTGTTAACATCTTCCTTCAGGAACATCTTCACCATAGGTTGGTGAATGATCTGTCTGGTATGTCCAACGTTAGGGGCTTATTTTCCGAGATTTGCAAAGTTGTTTGGGTTCAGATGTACCGCGCTCCATCATGATTTCCTCTTGACTGATGGAGCTAACTACAAAGTCAGGACTTAGTACAATTCTAGACTCGTGCATTTTTGATTTAGTGTTTAAAAACGAAAGTTATATTTTTTCCGAGTTGCACTCCAGCTCCACACTCGATGAATCCTGTCTTATTAAAACAGTCACTTGTTCCTTCATCTTCAAAATGTTCAAGATAACTTTAAATGTTGTTAGTGCCGTCGACACAAAATTGCCAGCTTCAATGAATGCAAGCCTCTGGAGAGTCCGGTTATAGATCACTGCAAGATTTTCTACTTCTATCAACTCCATTTAAATATCTTGAGAAGGATGTTTACTCGACGAGAAGCTGATGATGTGTGTGTCCACCGCCTCAGCAATGACAGTTTTATATGACCAACCCGCTGCAGGCTGGCAAACAGGTTAAAACACGTTTAGTGGTTTCGTTTCGTTTTGTTTTGGTTTGGAATTCGTGTTGATTTTGTTTTGTTGTCGTTCAGCTGGTGGTGTATGACAACTGTTGTATAAAACAGTGAATGCCGCAGCTCAGACATCATTTGTGCTCTTGATCTTATTTGTGACGGACATATGTTCTACTTTTGATGTAAAACTGCCAGTTCTAACATGTCTATTTTCTGTTCTAGGCTAGAGATATCTTTCTGTAACTTTGTTAGTCTACTTCTTAATGTTTTAAAGACACAACTTTGTTTATTCATGTAGGATGAACCAAAACGATATGGTGTTGGCGGATACGTCATTGTCGTGGCAACGGACCATACCGAAATGACGCGCTTACCTGTCCGCAACCTAGCCTTGCATGCCCAAGCGCAAGCCTGCCACCTAGCGGAAACATCGCAATGTCCGCAAGCCCTAGCGCAAGCCCGCAACCCGGTGCTGCTGCTGCTGCTGATCCGTCTTCAGAACCACCAGGTGTTCAGCCTACTGCTCCGTCATCGGAACTACCCAGAGTTCAGCCTACTGATGGTTCGGCTCCGTCGTCGAAACAACCAGATGTTCAGCTTTCTGCTGCGTTGGATGCACCCTTGACGATGTCTCCTGTTAGACACTTCATTACTCAGCCTACTGATGGTTCGGCTCCGTCTTCGGACCCATTCGTCACGCAGGCTACCGATCCAATACGTGAGCCTTTATTTTATCCGACTACCTCTAAAGGAATTTTGGAAAAAAAATTGTCACTTCAAAATTTATACCATACACTGAACATGTCAACATATCCACACTGATGGCATTAGGACGCGAGGAATTAGTGGAACACATTGAAACTAAATTAGGCGAATCCCAAAGACTCCAATGCATTGTAAATGTTAAAATGAGCAAACAAGTTGAAGATGCATCTGATGATGACAAGGACTGGGTGCTCAACAGAAAAACTATCCAGCTAACAAAAAACACTTTGCTGTCTGAGCTGATAGAGGATCTCGGGGTAGATTTACAGAATAAATTAGAAAACCAGGAGCGAGAAGGTAGTGGCTGGAGCATTAATACAGTAACCAGTGTAGAGCTTAAATTCCACAAGACGGGTGTTAATGGAACAAAACATCTTGGCGACTATGTTCCTTGGTCCAAAAACTGTCCAGGCCGGCACCACATTGTCAACGTCCAGGCAAACAACAATAATTGAATGCTCAGTAGCTTGATAGCCCATTTCCAATTGCCTGAATATACACACCTCTCAAATTTCAAACGCGAAGCAGAGTTTACTTATCTCCCGTACAAAGACACTTACTTTAATTTTCCAAAACTTGCCTTGAACAAACCTGTGGCTTTCGAAGATTTACCTTATGTAGAAAGGGAATGTGAAGTTAACATCAGACTATATCAAATCACAAAAGAGAAGGAAGCTTATGGTCTTGTCAGTTTTTACAGAGGCAGTTTAGAAGCCAGTGGGGAGCGCACAATCCATCATGTGCAAGTCTTAGGAGCCAATCATGTCGCGCTCATTCCATGTTTTACTACATTTATGCACATCTTCAGAATCGCGAGATATAGCAGTACATTTTTTTGTCCATTCTGCATGCAAGGCATGAATGAGAGCGAAAAAACTGGACACGTGAAATTGTGTTCATCCAGTACAGGCTTGCAAAATATCAGTATGCCTGAAGAAGGCGAAATGTATCAATTCCCAGCCATGCACGCAACAATGAAACCGTCCGTTATTGCCTATTTTGACTGAATCTGTGCTGGACTCTGGAACAGAGGGAAAACATTTTGTTAACATACACAAGATGTGTATGTAGTTAAACTCTTGCGGATAAAGACGAAAAAACTGTTGGACACAAAGTAGTCGATTCGACTTCAGTTCCGCTTGAGGAGATAGAGACACATCTCGTCAAGAATTTGTTGCTTGATTATAATGATTATATGGATACCTTGCCCTTGTACCCCGTCCCCGTCCTCACAAAACAAGACTTAAAAAAGTATTGCGAAAGCGAAACATGTGAGTACTGCGGGGACACTTTTGGAAACAAGAGTAAAAACAAGTTCGCCACCATAATCATTACATCGAGGGCGTCTTTGGACCCAATAGAGAAGTAATATCTGGCAACTATATTGGGGTTCTGTACATTAATTGTAACTTCAGAATCACGGAGAAACTCCGGTTCATGCCTTGTATTGCTCACAATGCCTCGGCCTATGATATGCGCTTCATAATAAAAGGACTGGATAGCACTAACTTCTCGAAGAGCCGTGTGTTGCCATAACAGTTAGACAAGATGTTCAGCATCTCTGTCGCCTTGAACGATGCCACGAGCAAGTACGGTGTCAAGTTCATCGTCACCTACTTCTTTCTCAACTCAAGTTTAGATAGTCTTGCCAAAAATCTTGAAAATAGTGGCCATGACATGCCGCTCCTATACTTTCATCTCATAAGTCGCGGCTACAGTGACAAGGTTCTAGACCTCGCTACTCGAAAACGACATTACTGCTACAAAGTCATCACATCGGATTCTGTGCTGGACTAAACAGACATCCCATCGCAACAAGACCTTTGCAGTCAACTTCGAGGACAAGGAATATCGGACTCTGGTTATGCTGAAGTAATTGAAATGTGGCGGGGAGCTATTTGCAAGACCCTTCGTGACTACATGATCATCTACCTACTCATCGACACGTTGCTACTGGCAGAAGTCTTCCAAAAGTTAAGAAAACCCATGACACGCGACAACACCCTGGATCCCGTCCATTTTGTGAGCGGCCATGGCTTTGCAATACAAGCTGCCCTCTACGAAGGCAAGATGAAACAGGAGCTTGTCAAAGATATCGATGTAATCCACTTGATTGTCAGAAATACAAGAGGTGGATTTGTGACGTGGACAAAAGGTCTTACCACGATAAACAATCCCCGATGCAAAGACTTTGACCTTAAACTAACTGTGTCTTCAGCAGTAATGTGGGACTTTAACAGTCTCTATGGTGGATGCTTGAGTGAAATCCATGAGCTCACACCCAAAGAAATTCAAGCATTTGACTTGGTAAACGTGGACTGTTCTGACGAGTACACGTACATTGACTGTATCGATGCCCAAGTCAGCGACGAAGTTGCACAAAAAACAGACGAACTGCCACTACTACATCACGAAGAAGTCAGCTTGTACGATGATTCACTCTTCACAAAAAATCTCTTGGTAAGCTCGGAACATCTGAAAAACAGAAAACGAGCAGATCGAAAGCTGTTTGCTAGTCATCTGCCCCAATTGACTACCTCGTGGCCCTGGAATTGTTGCAAGTACTCTTCAGGCAAAGATTGGAAGTCATCAAGGTTCATCGCATTTTTTTAATCAAACAGGAACCTGTCGTCAAATCCTTCATTATGAATATTATCCAGAAACGTCATGAGTCTACAAACTTCTTCAAAAAGTCAAATAGTATATACGGCAAGCTTTTGTTCAATCCGCTCAACAGAAGTCTACAGGCAAAGGTCTTCTGTACAGCCAACGCGTTCCGAAAACACCCTGCCAACCCCCTCCTGAAAAACTGCTACAGTCATCACGATCCTAAAGCAAAAAAATGTGCGAACGGCACACCCACTCCAAGTTGGATTCTACGTGCTTGAAAAAATCTGGAGCAAAAGTCTACAGCTTCTTTTATGACACCTTGAAACCCAAATACGGTGACAACGTCTCGCTCATCTACACGGACACCGACTCGCTGCTACTCCAGTTCAAATGTGTAGCCGACATTGAGACAAAAATGGGTAAACCTTCCTCTGGCTGAATACATGGACTTTTCCAATTGCCCCAAAATAATCCCTTGCACAATTAATCAAAGAAAAGACAGCTGGGGCTACTGAAAAGCAAAACAGCCAACGAATACCAGAGTGAAATCATTTGCTTGCAACCAAAGTGTTACGGTATGTTGCTCGAGTTTGACGCCACAAAATCAGCTGCTAAGGGTGTCAATTACCAGACACAAGCCAAAATCAGACAAGAACAATACAGAGATATCCATAACCAGAAAACATATACACATTGTGAGACCATACACAACATTTGCGCGCAAGCATGCCAGCTTCAAACTGTACCCACTATTAAAAATCGACTCAGTAAGTTTGAAAATAAGCGTTACTATGTGGACGCGTTCACAACTCTAGCCTATGGGCATCCAGATATTCACAAAAAAATCCATTGAAGTTGAACCTCTTGCCACTAAAAAGAGAAAGCGATGTGTCGTGGATGATGATGTCGATGTAAACATGGATTTGACTTGGAGAAGACGTACGCCGAGCGAGGCCGTCTTTGGCGAGTACACTCGCGTGAATGACAAAAGCACATCCACGTCTTTGGGTTTCATTATGTAAATGTTCCCAATACGTAAATGATCCTGAGATGTTGTAAATATGGATATGTAAATAAATAAATAAGCTTGAACATATATGCTTCATTGTCCAACTAGTCAGAGTATCTATTGATGTCTGCAAGTGGTTTGTTGTCAGTATGACGTAGGACCTAGTGCAGGATGCAGGAACAGGAGGACTTTTTTGTCTATGTCTCATCGCTGGGCAGTAGCGAATTGTAGCAGAACAATACATCTTTAAATTTTACTAACAACATTTATCCAGGGATACAGATACAGGAAGATTGGAGCGTAGGACTTGTAGAAGTATTCTATAATGACTGGTTCACGATAAAAAAGTACGATGGACAGTACAACATTGTCTTCTACGTAGACTATTTTAACGATGAAGATGAAAGAGTCACGCATGAAACTGTTTTGTTTGTTCCTAGCAAAAATTTTCAGGCAATACATTGGAAAAACACATCTCCGAGCTAGAAATCAATATCAGAAAGAGTCTGTTAAGGAAATGAATCGTTAGAGACGAAGGAAAATTGTTTGAATATGATAGTGCCACACAACGCATAAAGTTCAACGCCTTTATTCTACATAACATGTCGCAATTCAAATATACTGAAGCTACGGTGAATTGGTATTTTGTTGGAGATAGATTGGCGGATTTAATGGGTGGAGCGATGTGTAAATATAATGTCGATGAAGGTGCCGTGAGTGAAAAAATGTTCTTTATGAACGAGAATGTACACTACATAAACGTTTACTCAGATATCGTTTCACGCAGTTTAATGGGCGACAAGAAAGTCAATATTCTTGGTGTTATTCCAATTAATAAATCTTATTAATTTACGCATGCACGTGTCATATATAAAAAATTACAGCCTAGTCATTTCGATTTCATTTCTATCGATCTACGAGATGGTGTTGGCGGTATCATCCCGTTCAAGGATTGTGGATCGTATTGCAATACGCATCATCCCATTCAAGGATGATGCGTATTGCATTGTAAAAGAAGCTAGAGCCATATAAATATAACGCTGGATATAAATGAAGTCATTTATTAACTAGCCATCATGAGAGTGGTATATGCATATCCGTCGTACAAACAGTACGAAGTTTTATTCGCGAAACGTGACAAAATACTCGGTGGAAGTTTTTTACATGATATTGACAGATTCACAAGTCCGATATCGTACCAGAGGGGTAGCGGTTTTTTCTCAACTATAGCCAGACTTGTAAGACGTATATTGCCTTTTCTACAAAAACTGTACTGCCTGCAGCTGCTGATATGGCTCGAAACATGGCACACGATTACTCGGAGCAGAAAGATATGCGAAAATCAACCAAGGAATATGTGATTGCTACACTCAAGAATGTTGTAAAGAAAGCAATAGCTGGAGGCAAGATTACAGGCAGTGTAACGAAGAAGTGAATCTAAGAAGCACCGTGGAAGAAAGATGGAGTCGTGTCGTCCATTATTTAATAAGTAATAAATACCACTGTCCATGCACCGTCAACGTTAGTTTCGGGATAGGTTCTATACCAACAACATGCTTGGTGGATCATCGCTCAACATGACAGAGCTAGAAGCCCTAACGGAAAACTATGAAATGGGCGTGATTGATATGTTTCCCTCCGTCAACAAGAAATATTTAATTGAATAAAGTATCGAGTTGAAATTTGAAATAAATTATCTAAGTACAAACACCAGCTTATTTGATGGTAGAATTGCCCATTTCCTTAGTCGAATTTCATATTCTCGGGTCCAATAATGAAATACTCGACTTCAGTTCGTTAACTGCAGAAGTGAAAATCCGTGTTAGAGAGGCAGATGGAAGCGCGTTGGCCGCGCCTGCACATAATACAATTTATGACGTTTTTTTTCATCGCATGTTCCTAAGTCACTCTCTAATCCTAAATGGTGTTCTGTGTAAAGAAAACAATTATACAGGACTTCTAAATAATCTTGACACCAATACATCCAAGAAAAGCTCCGATCTAAACAATAAAGGGTTAAATATGATGTAAAAATCCCTTCAAACACCCATTCCAGATACCATCGTCGCCGCGAATTTCGCCAATCAAAACGAAATTGAGGTTTGGATTCAAGAAAATGTACGTCATGGTATACATATGATGGGACCACTAAACTTTGATGTAGCCGGAAACAACAGTATCTATTAGATAATGTCAGCGTAAATATACGATTGGAGTTGGCAAAACCAAGTAGCATTCTTTTAACGCATGACAATGAAGATTACATCTATTATGTTGATTCATGCAAGTTACGGTATAAAAAGGTTATTGCACACCCTACAGCTTTGCTTACTCTAAATAAAGCGCTCACAAAAAACAATGACATGATTGAATACATGCTCGATCAACCTATTGTCAAAACAATCGTGTTTCCTACCGGTCAAAACTCCACCTCTATTGATTCCCCCTTCAACGAGGTTGTTCCACGTAAATTAGCCCTATTTCTCATTGATCAAGCGGCAGATAACGGAGCTCATCTTCGCAATCCTAATTACTTCCAGCATAACGACATCACAAACGTTATCGTCGATGTAAACGGAAACTGCGTTACCAACTTTATTTCCCAGAGAGTGCGCCCAAGCATACCATCAAACACTTTCGGCTCTAGGGACGCGTAACAGCTCTCATCTCATCACAAGACAAAATTTCCCTGCAGGAAGAACTATATTTGTTATATATACAAAGCTAACTGACTCTGAAGATGTCATTAACCTAAAAAAAATGAGCAAACATACGTATATCATTGAATTGCGAAACTCCACCCACTACGAATAAGATCTTGTTCCTGGTATGTTATACACTCGGTGTCATCCAAATAAATTCGGCAAGGAGGGTATTCCACAACTATCTACAGTAAACATAGGTAATAATCAAATTGGAAATATATCCAGGAGCGATCCAAATTTGAAACGTACCTTTATATGGTGTTTTGCTGAAAACAGAATGCCTATGCATCCAATGTGGTTACATGATTGTTAACAGAGAAAGCGATCCTAATAAAAGGGGTCATTGGATCCTAATATTCAAAAACGATAACAAACACTACTTTTTCTATTTGTTTTGGTTTAATATAAAAATATATGGAGGAAATATAGCTTCGTATTATAATACTCATGCAAAAATACAACTTGTACTACAGAAACCGATCCAAAGTGATCAATCTTTGGCTTGTGAAGCTTACTGCCTCTACTTTGCGTATTATCTATGCCAAAATATACTCGTCAAAAAAATCAAGCGGTTCTCCAACAGCGAACGACATATAAATGATACCAAGGATGAAAAAATCATCATGAACGTGTCCGGAAATCAACATTTGTGCAGGAAAAACATGTGTGGGGTTTTAACCTTTAATACTGCACGTAAATTATTATGTAGCTGTTAGATTTATTTACAATAAAATCATCTTATAAATGGATGTTATTGCTATCCTTAAACACTCAGAGAACTAGCAATGAAATTGCAGATATTCAACATGACATGCAATAAATTGCAAACAGTAATATACTGTTGAATTGCAACAGTATTGAAATAAAAAAAAAGTATTTCATATGTATATATATACTTATATGTGAACAAACTATTTATATAACCAATCAACATATTCTTATATACCCTACTAACATATAAATGCCTTATGAATAATCCACAAGCTGTCCGTCCGTCCGTCCACTTCTTCCGCCTGCTAAAACCTGTTCCGGTGCCGCCCGCCTTACTCCGGTCAACCCCCTCGCCACCGCTAATTAAGCCCGATCTTATTTTTTCGCATTTGCGTTTTCGCAGATATAGTAACTACTGGCATACCAGAACAGCCATGTGTCCTGTGGAGTCTACTCGTGAAGGGCGATTTACTCATACAGGAAACCGCCAACAATAGCCCGACTACTTTAGTAACGTTGGTAGTTATCCATGGATAGGGATGGAGAATGAAAATGGGTCGCCTGATGTGTTCCTACTGTTAGGATATCCTGGGCGCTACAGAGGGCCTAAAGAGGGTCGGGTAATGGTAGTCGAATAGCTGGTGAGGCTACTAAATCTATGTTTTGTGTCGGGCGTGGAGCGGATTCAATATGAAGGATAAGGCGATAGGTAAGTTGTGCAATAGGTAAGTTGTACGGGGGAATGTTTATCAAAAGAATTAATGTCAGAACTGATTGTGCGATGGGCGAAAATCAGTGTGACTTTAGGAATGGTAGAGGGCGTGCAAATGTGATTTTTCTAATGAGACAAACTGTTAGAAGTACCTTGCGAAGGGAATAAGGTGTTCTGGACCTTCATAAATCTGGGAAAGAACGACGATAGGGAACGTCTGAGAGGCATTTTGGAGGGTGTTGAGTTTGTATAGAGTGGGATAACATCGGTCAATAAAGGTTCAGAGCTTCTATGTTGGCGACAAAACAGATGCCTTAGTCAGCAGCAAGTTGAGAGCTTGATTCCTAGTGAAAGTGGATCTGAGACTAGGTTGTGATATGTTTCCCTATCTGTTCAATCTCTACATGGACGGAGTGGTCAGGGATGCAACCGCGAGTGTACTGGGTTGGAGTTTAGTGTTATGACGAGGCCGCCGTGGCCAAGTGGTTAGCGTACACGACTAGAGTGTCAGCCTCTGGTGCTGCATGTCGCGAGTTCGAGCCTCGGCATGGACACGGCGGTCTTGTGCGGGGAGATTGGGCGTCTCCTCCCTCCGTGTCAGCCTAACTTAGCCACCATCCTAGTTAGGGAAAAAACGGCTGTGTGTCAATACATACAAGAGCTAATGTAGGAAATTGGCAGTTGAGTTATATTCTGTTTGCGGACGATGCGCTTTCCCGCATTTGACGTTGTAACGGGTTTATCACTTGTTTCCTCCTGCTGCGGTGGAAACCGCCTCCAGTGCACACAGTCTGAAGCCCCGATACCCACTTACACGTATGTTGAGACATATGGGGAGGGAAAAGGGGTGACCGGCTTACGGACTTTGGGTAGTGTGTTATTACTGATATCTTGGACACACAAGCATTGTCACTTGCTGCGTGTTCATGTCCACCCGGGCACACTGCATTGCACAAAAAAGAGCATTGGGATGACCTCATGTGAGACAAGTATTGGTATTAGGACTAATGATGGACTTGATTTTCTGTAGGCGAGAAAAAATATCCGTCGTATACGTTATGGCTCTGGTAGCTTGAAAGTGTTGGTGGGCCTGAAGCCACCCCTTCTGGTGCATTCGGCCTTGTCTGATATCAGTATGATATCAGGTTAACATGAATTTATCGATTTCCAGAATTATCATTTACACGATCAAATATGGTAACATTCGATTACAAGTAGATGTTTTAAAGTGGAACATTATTCCTATTATACTTATACTTTTTACCGAATCAAAAATTATTATAAAAAGTACTCTATACTCATATCGCCCGTTGAGCCCATTTCCCCTTCTTTTCTCAGCTCCCCCGCACATCCCGCGAGGGAGGGAGGAGGTGCGAGGGGGGGTGGGGTCGGATCAGGTCCTACGGTGCCCGGTACTTGGAGATCCGCCCCTCACCGTCTCCTGGTATAAGGAAGGGCAACCCGTGCCCCTGGACAAACCTTATAAGTGAGTGGCGGGGCAGACGGTAGATTACGGAGGTAGACGGTAGGTAAGGGGCTAGATGGTAACTAACTAATATGGATGGTAGATGCCCTAGGTGGATGGTAGAGCACGGTGGTAAACTGTACTTAACGAGGTTAGACTGTAAACTAGAAAATGACTGAAGATAACGTAAGTAGGTGGTAGAAAACGGTGATTGACAGTAGATAACTAGAATAGATGGCGGTTGTGGCTGTAAGGCGACAGATTCCCTTGGGACCAACCAGAGCAATTTTGTGCTGTACATGTTTTGTCTGTGTCTGGTGTGTGCATTGGTTATTGAGTCTTCACAATAGCTCCTGCCAATTACCCTTGCCTTTTCGAGCAAAGATAGAGAACAATTTCTGATGAAACAATCTTTGTCAAATGAACATATAGAGGTCCATGTCTTTTTGAATAGAAGTATGCTCATCTTGTCTCTGTACCCCACTGTTGTATTATTCGAATATTCACAAATTTTTAATTTTGTTCTGGCTATTTTGCAGTTTGGAAATTTTGTTTGGAAACTATGATAATGACACGTTGTTATTGTATTTGTAGTGGTACTCAACTGCTGTTTTATTCGAATATCCATCCGTTTCTACTTATGCTCTGGCTATTTAAAACTATGATAATGATTGTTTGTTATTGTATTTGTCTCAGTTAAATGTGTTCCGTTCAATGATTTTAATATTGATAACAAATTTTGTCATCAGGCCTCAAGGGATGTGTTATATTGTGTATGGTTGAACAATGAAGTTATTCCATCTCCACACTAATCACAATTGCCGCTGCCAATAACCATCGGTGTTAACTAACGTCTCATCTATTTTAATGTCCCAATCGCTTAAAAGTGTGCTGTGTCTCTCGATGAACAATGAGTAGCCGCTCACTCTTAGAGAAGTAAATTCGATGCAAATATAATTTAATTCCATAATTCAATCAACTACCGCACCATTTTTATGTTACAATCGCTGTCACAAAAGGTAACATAGTTCTCTAATCTTCTCTAGTAGGAACACGTCCATATGAGTTTTGCACTCCCCACTGAATTATACTGTTTATCATCCATTTATGTATGTAGGTATGTACGTGCATGTATGTGTACTTGTATGTTTACATGCATATGTACGTGTTTATGTGTGTGTATATATAT
>SDVV010009865.1:0-16505 GCA_016164225.1 Gammarus roeselii | reverse complement strand
TCCAGAACTAACACTCTTGCTACCAAAAGGCAACCTAGTTTGGGCCAATAGGCCTGTTGTTGTCTTCCTACACTTGTAAACACTTGTAAACCTCACGATCGAGGCGCCCTCGCAGGTAACTCAGTAACTCCTGACACCTCACGATCGAGACGCCCTCGCAGGTAACTCAGTAACTCCTGACACCTCACGATCGAGGCGCCCTCGCAGGTAACTCAGTAACTCCTGACACCTCACGATCGAGGCGCCCTCGCTGGTAACTCAGTAACTCCTGACACCTCACGATCGAGGCGCCCTCGCTGGTAGAAACACAGACGGGTAAAGCAATGCTCCAGAAAGAGGAAACACAGACAGGTAAAGCAATGCTACAGCAAGAGGAAACACAGTCAGGTAAAGCAATGGTCCAGCAAGAGGAAACACAGACAGGTAGAGCAATGCTCCAGCAAGAGGAAACACAGACAGGTAAAGCAATGCTCCAGCAAGAGGAAAACAGACAGGTAAAGCAATGGTCCAGCAAGAGGAAACACAGACAGGTAAAGCAATGTTCCAGCTAGAGGGAACACAGACAAGTAAAGCAATGGTCCAGCAAGAATAAAACACAGAAAGGTAAAGCAATGTTCCAGCTAGAGGGAACACAGACAGGTAAAGCAATGTTCCAGCTAGAGGGAACACAGACAGGTAAAGCAATGGTCCAGCAAGAGGAAACACAGACAGGTAAAGCAATGTTCCAGCTAAAGGGAACACAGACAGGTAAAGCAATGGTCCAGCAAGAGGAAACACAGACAGGTAAAGCAATGCACCAGCAAGAGGAAACACATACAGGTAAAGCAATGATCCTGCGAGAGGAAACACAGACAGGTAAAGCAATATTCCAGCAAGAGGAAGCACAGACAGGTAAAGAAATGTTCCAGCAAGAGGAAACACAGGCAGGTAAAGCAATGTTCCAGCAAGAGGGAACGCAGACAGGTAGAGCAGTGTTCCAGCAAGACGGAACACAGACTGTTAAATCAGTGTTCCAGCAAGAGGGAACACAGACAGGTCCAGCAATGATCCAGCAAGAGGGAACACAGACACGGCCAGCAATGTTCCAGCAAGAGGGAACACAGACAGGTAGAGCAATGTTCCAGCAAGAGGAAACACAGACAGGTCCAGCAATGCTCCAGCAAGAGGGAACACAGACAGGTCCAGCAATGCTCCAGCAAGAGGGAACACAGACAGGTCCAGCAATGATCCAGCAAGAGGGAACACAGACAGGTCCAGCAATGGTCCAGCAAGAGGAGCATATAACCGATAAAGGATAGCAAAAGAAGGGCCTGAAGAGCAAACAATTGCAAGTACACCTCATCGTACTGATGCGCTGATATGTTGACTTATTAATCATTCAAATATGTCTCTCAAAACGTATAGATAGCATCAAATGACTCTCCAAATATGCTAAGTTGTGGGTAAAAGACCAAACTAGAAACAGGGAATCGCGAAGTGATTCCGAGAAAGGAGAAAACTACTGCCGTGGTCTTGTTTGTATATTGTTTCATTGAACACACCGAGCGTCATTCATCAGCTCACATAAGATTGCCCTGAAAGGGCAATCCCACAACTTCGTCGGCCTCCAACTAGTCCATCAAGCGCACCATATCTCCTTCACCAGAATCAAGATTCGAGGCCATATTAACCATGGTTCATGTAAGCAGTATAGTCGGGGCCATATTAACCATGGTTCATGTAAGCCGTATAGTCGGGGCCATATTAACCATGGTTCATGTAAGCCGTATAGTCGGGGCCATATTAACCATGGTTCATGTAAGCCGTATAGTCGATACCATATTAACCATGGTTCATGTAAGCCGTATAGTCGGGGCCATATTAACCATGGTTCATGTAAGCCGTATAGTCGATACCATATTAACCATGGTTCATGTAAGCCGTACAGTCGATACCATATTAACCATGGTTCATGTAAGCCGTATAGTCGATACCATATTAACCATGGTTCATGTAAGCCGTATAGTCGAGACCAATTTAACCATGGTTCATGTAAGCCGTATAGTCGGGGTCATATTAACCATGGGGCATGTAAGCCGTATAGTCGAGACAATATTAACCATGGTTCATGTAAGCTGTATAGTCGAGGTCATATTAAACATGGTTCATGTAAGCCGTATAGTCGGGGCCATATTAACCATGGTTCATGTAAGCCGTATAGTCGATACCATATTAACCATGGTTCATGTAAGCCGTATAGTCGAGACCAATTTAACCATGGTTCATGTGAGCCGTATAGTCGAGACCATATTAACCATGTTTCATGTAAGCCGTATAATCGACACCAGATTAACCATGGTTCATGGAACCCTTCAGACCATTGTCTCTGCTGTAGTCTCAGAGGGCCTGTTGCTTCAAGCCGCTGCTGGCTGCCTTCCCCATCAACCCTTCAGAGCCATTGTCCCTGCTGTAGTCTCAAAGGGCCTGTTGCTTCAAGCCACTGCTGGTTGCCCTCCCCATCAACCCTTCAGAGCCATTGTCTCTGCTGTAGTCTCAAAGAGCCTGTTGCTTCAAGCCACTGCTGGCTGCCCTCCCCATCAACCCTTCAGAGCCATTGTCTCTGCTGTAGTCTCAAAGAGCCTGTTGCTTCAAGCCGCTGCTGGCTGCCCTCCCCATCAACCCTTCAGACCATTGTCTCTGCTGTAGTCTCAAAGGGCCTGTTGCTCTAAGTCGCTGCTGGCTGTCCTCCCCTTCAACCCTTCAGAGCCATTGCCTCTGCTGTAGTCTCAAAGGGCCTGTTGCTGCAAGCCGCTGCAGATCGCCGCCGCCAGCTTGCAAAGGTCAGGCGCTTCCCGTTATGAGAACACTTCAACTTGAAAAGAGAAGCCAAAATATTAGCCTGCAACCTCATGCAACGCTTCAAAAATTGCAATGGCTTACGCTAACATTTACTGAAGTCTTAGTCTTGGTTATATTAAGAAATAAACATCGCAATGAAATGTGCTGCAAATTATAATTCAATATTTTTCTGCGACGTTTTCATATACCCTTATATTTGTTTACCGTGTGGACGTAAATTGTACAAGACGTCATACACGAATCATTGCATTCAGTCAACCGGCTGGGAACAAGAATTACTTGCATTCAGTCAACCGGCTGGGAACAAGAATTACTTGCATTCAGCCAACCAGCTAGGAACAAGAATTACTTGCATTCAGTCAACCGGCTGGGAACAAGAATTACTTGCATTCAGCCAACCAGCTAGGAACAAGAATTACTTGCATTCAGTCAACCGGCTGGGAACATGAATTACTTTCATTTAGTCAACCAGCTGGGAACGAGAATTACTTGCATTCAGCCAACCAGCTAGGAACAAGAATTACTTTCATTCAGTCAACCAGCTGGGAACAAGAATTATTTGCATTCAGCCAACCAGCTAAGAACAAGAATTACTTGCATTCAGTCAACCAGCTGAGAACATGAATTACTTGCATTCAGTCAACCAGCTGGGAACAAAAATTACTTGCATTCAGTCAACCAGCTGGCAACAAGAATTACTAGCATTCAGCTAACTGGCTGGGAACTAAAATTACTTGCATCCAGCCAACCAGCTGGTAACAGGAATTAACCTGAAAAAGCAGTATTGAAAAAGTCAGCAATATGAATACAATATAGGGTTGGGAAATCGAAAAGCGCTAACATATTTTAAAGATGGGTCTAAAACCACTGTATTAATAATGAAGGGGTGAATAGGCAACATAAGTTATACAAAACAGTTATACATAAAATACATAACAAATAACTGAATATGTCATATACACACTTCAAGATCGCTAGGAAATGATTAAATGATTGACAAACAGAATAATACAATGCTGGAGTACACAAGTCGGAAGAATATACTTCGTTTATAGAAGACAAAGCAAAATATTAGCTTATAAGGCAAAGAGTTTATCATCAAAAACGTTACGGTAATTGTTAGAAATAATTCAATGAATTATATTAAAATCGAGTTAACCTTTGTCTAAGTTGGAAGCTGCCTATCGTTACTTGAAAAGACTGAGCTCGTATTTTAGTTATACTAAAACGACTGAAACATTTGAAACATAGAAATAGACAAAACGCTAGTTAACACTTATGGTAATTGGCAAAGACAATTGTGATCGGTAGCAACATAGAAAACATATGTATCGTCAGAGTAAAAACGATTAGATGGTGTCTCAATGTTGAGAGTTATGGTGGTGGGGGTTTCGGACAAGCTCACGAACAGAATGCATTTTTTGGTTACTGGTATTATGCATTTAGCTTGTGTTTGTGGGCAAAGTGACGGTTTTGAATAGATCGGTTAATAGATGTTCATCAAGCCTATTCTTGAAGGACTCGTTGGATATGAGATTCTTAAGGCTTGTTGGTAGGTTGATCCGGGATTTTGGTCCAGCAATCGAAAAAGTTCTACAGGCAGTTTCTGTTTTCCTGTGTTCAACGTGCAGAGTATTATCATTTCTAGTGAATCGATTGTTCTTTTCCCCTCGAGAATATATGAGCCTTTGGCTGCCGGGTGAATGTTTTTCTGGAAGATCTTTATGAATTCTGGTCGACTCATGGAGTGCCAGTTTGTTGTCGATATTGAGCCCCTGTAATTTTTCGAGGAGAGGACTTACGTGGTCTTATTTTCTGTGGTTACCATCGCATGTTATTCATGCCGCAAAGTTTATACAACGTTGCACTGTCTCTCTTTGAGTTTGATGCATTTCCCCCAAATTGAAAGACCGTAGTTAATGTGAAAAAATACTCGAGTGTGGACAATCAGTAATCTTGATTTGAAATCCAATTCTTTTTATGCGAAGTTTAGGAACAAAAGTGTTCCATTCAACTTGGAACACAGAGTAGTTACGTGGTGTTTGAAGGAAAGATCGGGATCAAACCACACTCCCAGACTTATAACTTTATCTTCAACAGGAATGTCAGATTTGCCTATCCTGATAGAGGAATTCATTGGAACTGCTTTTCTTTTTGAGTTCGAGCCGAACGAGATGCATTTTGTTGTTTTTTCAGAGTTGAGCTTGAGTTCATTTTTATCATACCAAGATTTCAGATTAGTTACGGCAGTCTCAGCGTCCTCCTTTAGCGCATTCAGATCTGACGGTTTTCGGGAAAGCAATATTTGAACATCATCGGCGTACATTACCATTTATGCTTGATTTTTTGGTAAAATACAGTCGATGTCATTTACAAAAAAACAGGAACAACAAAGGGTCAAGTATCGAACCTTGAGGGACTACAAAGGCAGCTGTGGCCGAATTTGACATAGTTGCGTTATCGAGTTTACCTGATTGTTGTCGATTCATCAGATTACTTTCGAACCAAGTAAGGTCTATTCCGATGTTGCGGAGCTTGCCAAAAAGAATTGTATGGCTTACACTGTCGAATGCTTTCGATAAGTCTAGCAATACCAGCAGAGATATCTGCCCCTCATCAAAGTTTTTGTACAGATCTTCAGTGATGCTCATAAGTGCGTCTTCTGTTGACAATTTTCGCTGATAAGCATACCGGCAGTCATTGAACAGCTTGTTTGATTAGAGAAAATCAATCAACTGAATATATATTACCTTTTCTAAAATCTTAGATAGGACAGGCAGAAGACTGGTCGGTCTAAAGTTGGAGGGTTCGTTCATGTCCCCAGATTTATGAATTGTTTTTTATGATTGCATCCCTCCAGATCTCTGGAAAAGTTTTACTTGCTACGGAGGTGTTAATAACTGTGCTGATAAGGCAAGGTAACAATAAGCTGTCTTTCAGATATTGTAGGGCTGAACCATCTATTCCTGTAGAATTTGTGTTCCTCAAGGCAAATACAACTCGTTTTACTTCGTGTTGCAATTCTTGCTCTGGTTTCCATTTGACGTTTGCTTTTTGGTATCTGTCTCCATCGAAAAATTTTGGACTCCATGTGTCTGTTGCGTCGCTCTGTAATTCTTGATAAACTTCATGGGTTCTCTCTTCAAAAACCTGTTTTCCAACTCCAGTGAAGTAGTTGTTAAACTTCTCTGAAGCTGCTTAAGTATTCGGATAAGTAGGCGCGAGGATCTTTTTTGTAGGGAACAATTCTTTTCAATACATTCCACGTTGTTTTTATATCGTTTTTGCACTCTTCTAGTTCTTCATGATGGTATTTAATTATTGCCCTTCTGACTTCTCGTTTGACTCTTCTATTTTGAATTCGAAATAATTCTAACCAAGTGATGCTTCGTTTTGCTCTGCGTTTAAAATATTTTTTAAGTGCAATTTCGTTTCGCATTTCTTCTATAATCCATATAACCGGTATGTTTTTCATTGTTTTAGTTTCCGTTGGCGCCACAGCGTTCAGACATGTGAGAAGACAGTCTGTGAGTGATTGAGCGCGCTCTGTGACGTTATTTGTGCTATGTACCGGCTTTATCATCTCGACGTTTGCCACTAGTTGTGCTCTGAAATTATCCGCGGTATAATTTTTCTGTACGACTGGTTATTTTGTATATTTGTTTCTTCTCTTTTTTTATGGTAATGGTGCAGTTTATTTCATGACGTTCCGAGATAGAATTGGGTTCCCCGTCCGTGGTAACAATGAAAGACGGATTGTTACTCATAAGCAGATCCAATACAGTTTGGGATTCGGGAGTAATTCTTGTTGCATTTTTTTAAGCTGATGCAGCCCGAGTTTGTCTAAAATCAGTTTCATATTGTTGGATTTCAATTTCAATTGATCATCATTTAAATCTCTCAAAATGTACAGCGCTTTTCTTAAGCGGATAGCTTCTCAATATCTTTTTTCGATGTATTGAAAAAATGTACACTTGCTTTGGCCGGTCTGTAAAGAGTACCAACAACAAACGATCTGTTTTTTCGTACCTGGATGTTCACCCAAAAGTCATCAACTTCATTGCTGTCGTTAAGCATTACTGGAAAAAGGGTATATTCTTCTCGCACATACATCACGGTTCCACCTCCTTTCCTTTCTCTATCTTTTCTATAAACATCGAAGCCGTCAATCTCGATGAAGGTAGTGTTAATGTCAGATTCCAGCTAGATTTCAGTCAGACATAGAATGTCAATGGAGTCCTCCTTCGTCCTCATTTTGATGTGATCCATCTTTGTTCCCAAGCTTCTAACGTTTATAGGTTCTGATGAGTATTTACAGACATTGTTGCTGAGGGGTGGTTGCTGCTCCCAGATTGAACAGTTCGTGCCTCTAGTCATTTGTTTTTACTTACAACACAGTTGGTGTCACTTTGGGATTATTGCAGAGGCATCTCGTCACCCATTATGGATGTATCATTGTCGTTTTGCAAATGAGAATACCTATTGGAACACTGCACATTTGTTTCCACATGCTTGTTTCGCTTCGCTGCAATATTTTGTTGTTCGAAATGTGACTTCAGAGGATGGGTTAGTGCAAGACTACTATAGTTGTCCTCTTTCTTAGCTACAAATATTGAGTATTGAGCAGCTTCATCACTCATAAGGCTGGTCGGATTAATTACAGTTTTTGTTACGATGTCCGGGTTTGTTTCATCTAAAATTGTGATTTGTACTTTGAGTGCGTTGCTGAGAATTGCTGGGACTAGATCGCCTTAACTGCTGTTGTACTCTTTGTTTTCAAAATACTTTTCTATCTCGAAGAGGAACCTATCATCTTTTTTATACTCAGTGAAGGCTTTGTAATCTTCTACGTAATTGAAGGATTCCTCCATTGCTTTATTTTTTATCACCCCTAAGATGTATTCATCGTTAAGTCCTGCTTGTTTTACAAAGATCCCTTCACCGCGTGAATCATACAATGTCCGTCTGCTAGTGTTGATTGTCTCTTTAATCTTAAATCATTCAGAATGGATTCGATGTTGGTGTTCCTGGGGAATTATGGCAAGTTTTCCGTCACCTGCATTGGCATTTGTTCGTTCGGTTTATTGTTTCAGCAGCGCCCCCTCCATTTAGATTTTTAATATGCTCTTCAGTAACACTCTTACTGACATTATCTAAGAATTTGGTTGCTTATTCTCGAGAAGCATTGTTGTATGTTTGGGATATCCTTGCTTTCGGCTCTGTTCTTTGTTATTGAGGGTGGGTTGGAGCAAGGGAGACCGAACAGAACCAAGAGAAATAAATTTAGATCGATGACTGAAGAAAGGCATGGCTGAGGATGACTGAACCGTGCTAGAGGAAAGAATGGGTGGAGGTGGGTAATATATGGGAGGGATTAGCGGGATAGGTAGAGATGGAGCTTATGCTGAGGTTAGAGAATGGTAGCGAAGGTGGGAGCTAGAGGAGAGAACGGATAGAGGGAAGTAATATATGGGAGGAATTAGGGGATGGGTAAAGTTAGAGTTTGGGCCGAGGTCAGGGAATGGTAGCAAAAGTGGCAGCTAGAGGAAAGAACGGGTGGCGGGGGGTAATATTTGGGAGGCATGGACGGGATGGGTAATGTTGGAGTTTGGGTTGTGGGTAGGGAATGGTAACGAATGTGGGAGCTCGAGGAATGAATGGGTGGAGGGGGATAATATATGGGAGGGATTAGCGCAATAGGTAGAGTCGGGGTTTGGGCTGAGGTAAGGGAATGGTTGTGAAAGGGGGGGATTGGGCTGTGCTGCAAGCATAGTTAGACGAATTTGTGTGATTAGTGTAGAGTGGAGGAGGAGGGTAGGGGAAGAAATGAGGAGGCGCTGAGGGGACGCTATTGCTGCGACCGTGTTGAAAAGGCATTGCATGGGAGCTAATTGTGTGGGAATGATTGGTGATTTTAGTTCGAATTTTAGTTTGGGGGTGACGAGGGTGCTAAGATGTGAGTTGTCTGCGAGTAGATGTCCTTTGCGGACGTGTGATGGGGTGATGATAGGAGATGATGACCACATGGTGAAGGGAAGTAGAGAAAGGGAGACTAGAGTATTGATTGATTGCTGGCTTCTGACATTGTTATAGTATAGGGATGGCAAAACCTCAACCCTTTGAGGAACGTAACGTGCTACCGTGTTGGAGGATTTGATAATTCCACTACTGTTTAAACTAGCATTCTCCGATTGAAACAATTGTTCGTCGGGGCATCAGTGTATTTGTCTCTTAGTTTGCCTGTTGGGATAACTTTGAGCCTTAAGGAGTGGCATAGACTCATGAAACGGCGCCTCTGTTCCATTGTTTTCAGATTGAGGGATCTGCCATGTACATCTTGGCACTTTGGTTTTTCGTTAAAATTGCGGTGTTTATTTTGACTACCATTTCATGTTCGACATAGTTCGTGAGCACAATAATGTAATTTTTGAATGGATTTGCGCTTTCAGTGATTTTAGACAGAGCACCATAATCGTCAATATTTATTTTTTCAAAAGTGCATCTCTCTGAGAGGTTGGACGTTAGCACATTTTTCATGAGGATATCACCAATGAGTATTGTCTTTGGGGTCTTGGTATTTTCTGTTGACCCGATGCTGGTGCCTGATGCTTCACAGTGAGCCGGCTTTGCAGTTGCGTATTTTTCTGTTGAGGCGTCGATTAGAGGCTCTGTATCGGAGGAATAAATGAAAGTTATGGACTCAGCTTCAGAAGTACAAGGGGTGGGAGATGGAGAGCTCAGCAGCGTTGGGTGAGTATGTCACCGAATGAGCTACCCTATGGGAAAGGGTAGGCTTCACCTTAGCACGTTTTGGGGCACATGCGCTGGCCACCGGAGAGTGTGGGCAATGAGGCAGCTCTATGTTTATAGGCTTGCTGGTTATGGTGCATTTCTGGCTTCTGCATGATATGAAGTCTCCTGTCTTCTTGGCACATGCGCATTTCCCACATGGTCCACTATAACACATGGAGCAGGATTTGTTTCTGTTGGCAGTGTAGCTATGAGGCGATCTGTCTTTAATTCAAGGTTTAATATCAGTCGAGTGGACTTTTTAGAGGGTTTGTTCTTGGAGGAGCTTAGAGAGCGTCCTATTGGCTTATCATTTTAGGGCATTGCGTTAAGAGGAAGCCCCGTGACCTTATATTGTGCAGGATCGTGTGTAGGCATTGCTGACTAAGCCTATGGAAAGATGTTAGATATAAACTTATTCGGAAGATGTAGGTACAAGATATTATTCTATTGGTAGAAGGAAATCGCACAAAGGAATTAAGTTTTAGGTTATAACAATTTGTTTAAATTATCCAAAACTTTGTTAATATTGAAAAATAATTCAGGTGAGAAGGACTAATATTTTCGCTAAAAATTATAATAAATGTTGACTTTCCAAAAACATATTTGTCATAGCGTAAACTTAAAAATCCAGAAAGAATTATTCTCATAGTCATTTATCTTCACCGTAAAATTTTTGAGTTGTCGTTCACTTCACCATATGCTTCTTAGAGCCTCCCATTTGCGCAGGTTGATGAGACATAGGCAAAAACTATATAATACTCTCTTTTAGTGTATGAAGTACCTGGTGGTGAATTTGCAGTCCATAAGGTCGACAGGATTATACTGTGGTGCAATTTACTCGAGAAACCGGAATGAGTCCCAAACTTAACACGGGAGGAGGGGCAGTGGGAAAGAGGGCGGGGGTAGAGAGCAGCATCAGCTACTCATGACCGTGGGTTGGTGAGAGGCGCGCTGTACACATTAATCGGAGCCGCAAGCAACTCCGATGTTTCAGATAAATATGGCCCAAAACGGCAGCTAAAATGTAGAAATTTTTCACAAATAATCTTGAAGTAACAGGAAAAGAGATGGGCTACCTTGGTTATGACGGTTTTCGGGAAATTCTATACAAAATGTAATTATATTATACCTATGAAAATTTACCACAAAATAGTCTTGAGCGAATAACGAATGAAGGCTAAAAAGCACAAAAAGTCATCTCCTCAGACGTGTATAACATAGATTAACACAATCTAAACCTCTTAGATATTTTCGAAAAAAATAATTATATATAGTTAAACTAATATGATGATGTTAGCTTTCTGCGACACTCAATTAGGAAATATTACAGATGTCACACTTGATATAATGAGATTTTCAAGTCACATAGTTGAGAGGACAATATTATGCCATTATTCGGGGAGCAAACACCTGCAATTCATAAATTGAGTCGCATGCTAGCATACAGAGAAAAAAATAAAAAGATTTGTCGAAACGTAAATATAAAATGGAAACGCTGCGCGACCCCACTGCGTGTTCCACCATGGGCGCACGGGAATGCTTAAAGCGCTCGGGTGACCCTGCTAGGTGCGCTCTGGTGTCGTTGCTGGGATCGCTGAGGCGACCGTGCTAGGAGTACTCCGGTGACGCTGCTCGAAGCGCTTTGGTCACACTTCTTGTAGCGCTCAGGTGAGGGGATGCTGTTTGGAATGCTCAGGTGGCGCTGTTATGAGCGTTCTGTCGACACTGACTAGAATCTGGTGATGCTGCTTGGTGCTTCCTGGTGACGCTGTTTGGAGTGTTCTAGCGTTATGGTGACACAGGTAGGAAACGCTCCGCTGACACTGGTTGGAACGCTCCGCTGACGCAGTTTGAAGCGCTCTCGTGACACTGCCTGGAGCGTTGTAATGTGATGAGGTTTGGTGGGACCTGGATATGTGTGGAATGTGTAGGCCCAATTCTATAGGCACACTTCTGTGTGAGTGAGGAGAGGAATGAGACTCGGATGTCCGGACCAGCAGATTCATGTTGGAGCTTCGTGTGAGTAGTTGTTATCGTTGCGACCATGACTTACCAATCTTAGCTGCCTTGAACAGTTGCTTCTATTATTTGAGTCACGAAAGCTTCCATTCTATATGAGTGAGTCAGAAGCCACCGAAAAACGTTAACTATGGGTAACCAATTGTTGCATTTTTTATTTTGATAGAATTGGGGTAGTAACAGACACGGAAGTTCTATAGATTCTGATTGTTCTAACTTTGATAGTATTGCTCACGTACACTGATTCAAGTTTAGTTCTGATTAGTCGTGAATTGGAGCCTATTTATTTATTCCATGTTGAAAACAGCACTTCAGTGGAAAATTGTGCTGCAGGTTGCTGAATGGCTTCCAATAAAATGTCAATAATGACGATATTATATATCACATGAGTTAACTTTACATCCTGTCGCTAGCGGGGTTTCGAATGAATCTTTTGCTTAGCGGTTTAAATCCTCTGTCTACTTTAAAGGGCCATGCGATGAGAGAGAGCAGCGATTCAGGGTATCCTCTGTCTTCACTTAGGGTGACTCAGAAGGGGTCGAGGGTGTGTCATTCCGTTCTGACGTTCTTGAGTCAAGTTTTCGAGCATGAGTTGAGGCTTTTTCTGATATTATTAATTATCTCTTTTCTTATGTTGTTGATTAGCTGCAATTATGATTTTTCAGCTGGTGCTCGTACTTCATCAGAGAGTTCATATAGATCGACGTCGTGGAATGTAGAATCTTCTCCGCACATAATGGTAGCAGAAAATAAAGCTGAAGTGAAAGCGCGCTGGAACTTCGTCAAGAGAGACGCTCCCTGAGAGCACGTACATACGAACAACACAAACAGGCGGCGAGGAGACACTCGGAAGATTACAACTAATGATGCTCACACAGTTCACTATATAGTATGATTCATATTTCATTTCAGCTTACTTGTTAACAGCCATGTTTTTGAAAGATTGCTTTTAGGTGGGATAAATATTCATGCCACTTCGTTTTTCTTCAAATGCTCCTCAGTTTCAGTTATATAACTAAAATATATATGTTTTAGTTATAGCACGCTCTAAACAGGTCAATCCGACTTTGCTCTGTATGTTCGAGGTTGAAACCAAAATGTTGAATCTGTCCGAGATTGCACTGTATGTTCTTATTTGAAACCAGAAATTGAACAGAGCTGAATATAATAAGATTAAGTGTCTCATAAGTAAATCAGTTCAAAATACTATTCAACAAAGAAAAACACTGCACGATATATATCTGCATCAGACGCCCCTCGTCCTGTTTATTCATTTTTTGAAGCATAGAGGTCCTAATGTGCGTGCGTTTGTCTGGCACTGGAGTTTAAAGGTCTAGGCGGGGCGTGGAATGCTGGGGGTGGAGGGCAGAGAGTCAGCTGAGGGAAACAGTAGGGAACTGTCCACGGCTGGTCAGGATTCGGTCACGTTCACGAGATTATTAGAAAGTATGGATAACTCTTTTTGCGTGGTGATCATGTGTTACTTGGCGACGATTAATTTAAACAGGTTTGTTTGGATATTGATGCCCTTATAACATGAAGGTTTGGCTACCGTAGCAAGGTAGCTTGGAAAACACGTTGCCTGCAGTGACTGAGTTAAACGCGTCTATTTAAATTCCCTTCGTTGCCGGCAATCACAACAACTTTTTGAAGCACCACACGTTATGTTCAAGTTAACATATATCCCGTTCAAAACACAAAAACACAGTTGAAGATGCATCAAAGATACTTCACGGTGTATCATTGTGAAGTGCAGATTTTCATAGTCCTATTGGTTACACTTTAACTGGTCCCACAACACTTTGTACACCCTAAAGTTTAATAAAATTAGGAGCAAGCTCCAACACACCCTCTTTCGATGACGCCTTGGACTACCGACGCGTTGGCCAGCCATTGGTGAACGGCGCTGGGTTCGTTCAATAACCATTAAACAACCTTGACCAAGACGATAGTTTTATCAAGGGGAGAGGAACAGAGTTACAGCTTACGAGGGGAGGGGAGCAGATTACAGCTTGCGAGGAGAGGGGAGTAGAGTACAGCTTTGAGGGGAGGGGAGCAAAGTACAGCTTGCAAGGTGAGGGAGCAGAGTACAGCTTACGAAGTGAGGGGAGCAGAGTACAGCTTACGAAGGGAGGGGAGCAAAGTATATCTAACGAAGGGAGGAGAGCAGAGTACAGCTTGCGAAGGGAGGGGAGCAAAGTACAGCATGCTAGAGGAGGGGGAATAGAGTACAGCATGGAAGAGAATGGGGCTGCGTTATTGATCACAAGAGGGATGAACCGTGTCTGAGCAGGCAGTGAACAATGACACAAAAGGGACTAAATGAAAACAGGTGCAATGAAGAATTGCATCTTGAATAGCAAACTTACTCATGACCAAACATGTGATGTACCACGATAGTAAAAAGCATGTCATAAAGTCCGTGCCTTTATGCTAAGTCTTGCTTCCCGGGTTCAATAGGTATTTGCAACCATTTTACCACGTACTTCAAAATCGTCGTACCCAACTTTTCCCTGTAGAGCATCACTCAGTCAGCTGGTAGGCCGGAGACTATCCCTATGCAGCACAAGCTATACGTTACAATTACTTTCAACATTCCACACACATCAATTACCTCCTAAAGCACTACTTTGACCGGGCCGGTGCCAGATGACTTACCCCCTCCCCTCCCGTTTACAGCAGTAAACGGTGGGGAAAAGTAAGCAGAGCTCCGTATGGTGTTGGTAACCCTCGGTCTAGGGGACGACGGCCGATAATTACTGCCTTGGCTATACCATGCGCATAGAGGAAGGTCTAGTACTCCCTTGACTGTACCATGCACATGGAGGAGAGTCTAGTACTCCCTGGGCTGTACCATGCACATAGAGGAAGGTCTAGTACTCCCATGGCTCTACCATGCAAATAGAGGAAGGTCTAGTATTCCCTTGGCTCAACCATGCACATAGAGGAAGGTCTAGTACTCCCTTGGCTGTACCATGCACATAGAGGAAGGTCTAGTACTCCCTTGACTGTACCATGCACAAAGAGGAAGGTCTAATAATCCCTTGGCTGTACCATGCACATAGAGGAAGGTCTAGTCATTCCTTGGCTGTACCATGCACATAGAAGGAGGTCTACTATTCCCTTTGTTGTACCATGCACATAGAGTTAGGTCTAGTACTCCCTTGGCTGTACCATGCACATGAAGGAAGGTCGAGTACTCCTGTGACTGTACCATGCACATAGAGGAAGGTCTAGTACTCCCTTGGCTGTACCATGCACATAGAGGAAGGTCTAGTACTCCCTTGCCTTTGCCATGCACATAGAGGAAAGTCTAGTACTCCCTCGGCTGTACCATTCACATAGAGGAAGGTCTAGTATCTACTCCCTTGACTGTACCATGCACATAGATGAAGTTCTAGTATTTCATTGGCTGTACCATGCTCACATAGGAAAGTCTGGTACTCCCTTGACTGTACCATTCACATAGAGGAAGGTCTAGTACTCCCTTGACTGTACCATGCACATAGAGGAAGGTCTAGTACTCCCTTGCCTTTGCCATGCACATAGAGGAAAGTCTAGTACTCCCTCGGCTGTACCATTCACATAGAGGAAGGTCTAGTATCTACTCCCTTGACTGTACCATGCACATAGATGAAGTTCTAGTATTTCATTGGCTGTACCATGCTCACATAGGAAAGTCTGGTACTCCCTTGACTGTACCATTCACATAGAGGAAGGTCTAGTACTCCCTTGACTGTACCATGCACATAGAGGAAGGTCTAGTATTACTCCCTTGGCTGTACCATGCACATAGATGAAGTTCTAGTATTCCCTTGGCTGTACCATGCTCACTTAGGAAAGTCTGGTACTCCCTTGACTGTACCATGCACATAAAGGATGGTCTGGTACTCCCTTGACTGTACCATGCACATAGAGGAAGGTGTAGAATTGCATTGACTGCACCATGCACATAGAAGAAGGCCTAAAGAAGTGTGGCCAAGGTAGGCCTCTGCAGGTCTTGAGTTAAAAAATGGATGTGTTGCAAGGGCCTATTTATTTAATAGCTTCTGGCAGGCGCGTAGCCAGAATGTTATTGAATGACCTGCTATAAAACCAAACTGCCTAAATTTTTCTAATGTAATTTTTACTTTTTTAGTCCCAATATATAAATTATAATTAATGTCGATCAGTTAACCGCATTTGCAACTATTTTCATTCTGATTATAGGCATGCCAAACTCGATGCTGGCCTTACATGATAGGGTGCTGGGTTACAGACATGCTACAGTCGCTGCTGGCATTACTTGATAGGGTGCTGGGTTATAGACATGCAACAGTCGCTGCTGGCATTACTTGATAGGGTGCTGGGTTATAGACATGCTACAGTCGATGCTGGCATTACTAGATAGGGTGCTGGGCTATAGACATGCAACAGTCGCTGCTGGCATTACTTGATAGGGTGCTGCGTTATAGACATGCTACAGTCGCTGCTGGTATTACTTGATAGGGTGCTGGGTTATAGACATGCTACAGTCGATGCTGTCATTACTTGATAGGGTGCTGGGTTATAGGCATGCAACAGTCGCTGCTGGCATTACTTGATAGGGTGCTGGGTTATAGACATGCTACAGTCGCTGCTGGTATTACTTGATCGGGTGCTGGGTTATAGACATGTTACAGTCGCTGCTGGCATTACTTGATAGGGTGCTGGGTTATAGACATGCTACAGTCGATGCTGGCATTACTTGATAGGGTGCTGGGTTATAGACATGCTACAGTCGCTGCCGGCGTTACTTGATAGGGTGCTGGGTTACAGACATGCTACAGTCGATGCTGTCATTACTTGATAGGGTGCCGAATTATCAATAATTAGGG
>SDVV010009864.1:0-16505 GCA_016164225.1 Gammarus roeselii | reverse complement strand
AAGAACTTTGCCTTTGCGCAGTAGTATACCTTAACTCGAACATTGAAAAAGAAGAAAAACAAAGACTAACTTGATGCAGCACTGTTTGCTGGTTTGACATTCGGCGCCAGTAGGACGATGACTCCAGCGCGCTAGAAAGCCTCGTCACTCTAATCTAATCTCCCCCCCTCCCTAGGCATCTGTTAGATTCACGGGCCGCACGGAGTCACGGCCCAACCGGGGGGGTGAACACCAATATTTCCCTTCAGACTCCCCTCTTCTTCACCCACTACTATCTCTCCTTTTCTCCCCCATCCTGATTTGCTTGACTTTTTATTTACCTCATTTGCATCCTATGTTTACTTCGAATTTCCTTAAACTTGTCTCAGACTCCTTCTCAACAACTCTCCTAATAGTCGCTACACACTAACACACACACACATACATGCACACGCACACACATACATACACACATACATGCACAGGCACACACACACATACACACTCAAACATTCACATACCGGTTCTAACTATTCTCCTTTCGGGTGGCAAATAACAGCCAAGTTACGCTCTTTCTTTCATGCAACCTTTTTCTACGACTATTCCTTCTTCTTCTCTCTATTCTTGCGTGAAATTCCCTTCACCTAGTGTAGATCTCATGCATGGGATCACCGTTTTTTTGTATTTTCTCCATCTTCCCTCTCAGCAGGTGTTGGAGCACGTAGCCAGCACCTTATGGGCTGCTGCGGATCCTTGGGGCTCTGAAGTAGGGTAGGTAGTGTGTTATTCCTCCTTACTGCCATCCGGGGAGTGCTGGGACCATATGGCCTCAGCACCTTAGGAGTTCCTGTACCTCCTGTGGCACCCGTACATATCATAGACGTTCGCCGCGTAAAGGACTTCGACTTTGCCCAGTAGTAAACCTTAACTCGAACATTGAAAAAAAGAAAAAAAAGACTAACTTGATGCAGCACTGTTTGCTGGTTTGACATTCGACGCCAGAAGGACGATGACTCCAGCGCGCTAGAAACCCTCGTCACTCTAATCTAATCTTAGATACTGCTCTACATTTTTGACGCTGAGTACGCCTCTTTTCATCAGTTTATTTTTCCTGTCGCACAGGCATACTTAAAATCAGGTATGGTTTCCGCTCTGTCTTTTATTGCTTTATCTGTAGAATTAAAACCTTGTGAGCCCTTTTTATACCATTTTCCTTTCTTCCGGCACAGCGAAGATAGAATTCCAACTTCTCTTTACTCGAGTGTGTTAAGGTACTGCTCTACGATTTGAACCTTGTGGACCCATTCTTAACTAGTCTCTTCTCCACTCGCAGGCATCCTGAAGGACTACCTGCGTGAGCTGCCGGAGCCGCTGTTCACCAAGTGCCTGTACCAGATGCTGGTGGACGCCCTCACAGTGATGCTGCCCGACGACCCTGAGGGCAACGCCAAGCTCATGTTCTCCATACTCGACTGCCTTCCAAAGATTAACAAGGTGGACTATTGTTAAATGAACAAATTTTGAAATGTGGGTTATCATCCTAAGAATATGACAATGTGTAAGCTGCGCTCCTAGCGGCAATCAAATATACTTCGTAACATATTTTTAAAGTTAGTCGTGTGCTCTGAGTAAATACTTACTGAAGTTGTACCCAAGAGGGAGGAATATGACAACATGAGAGGGCAGGGACTGCAATATGCGGAGGAAGAATGGTAGACGTTCGGAGATGCCATGTTGAGATGTTCGAAAAATGTGTGTGGTTCGCGCCGTGTGGGCGGGTGCAGACGGAAGGGCTGCGAGTGATGGAACGAGGAGATCAAACTGGCGGTGGCGCAGAAAATAACAGTTTTTGAGGAGTGGTTGGAAACGCGGTTGGTGGTGGCCTATGACAACTATAAGGAGAAGAGGAAGGAGGTAAAGCGAGTGGTGAAACGAGCCAAAAGGGACGCTGATGCCAAGTCGGGCAGAAGGCTGTGCCAGAATTTTGAGGAGAACAAAAAGATGTTCTGGAAAGTGGTTAAGAGGGTGAGAAAGGAAGAGACCGGAAAGGAGGAGGCGGTGAAAGATGAAAACGGACAGTTGCTGACGGAAAGTGGTGGTGTACGGAAAAAGTGAGCCGAGTATTTTGATGAATTGTTGAATGTAGAGGATGACAGAGAGGCTGACATTGTTGCTGTGGGTTGTGGTGCGCGGATGCCGGTTTTCGGAGAGAGACTTGTTGCGAACAGTTCTAGGGAAGAGGTGCAGGAGGCAGAGTGGAGGTGATGAAAGCAGGGAAATCCCCTAGTTTGGATGTCGTTGCGACTGAGTGCCTGAAAAAGAGTGGAATAACGGTTGTCGAATGGTTGGTGAGGCTACTGAACATATGTTTGTGGCGGGCGTGGTATCGATTGAGTGGCGCAGTGCCTGCATTTTTCTGCTGTATAAGGGCAATGGAGATGAAAATAAATGCTACAACTCCTGAGGTATCAGTTTGTTACGTGTGGTCGGTAAGTTGTATGGGAGAGTGCTGATCAAAAAGATTTGAGAATGTACGGATTGTGCAATTGGAGAGGAACAGTGCGGCTTTAGGAGCGGTAGAGGGTGTGATGCTCGGATCTTTGCAGTGGGACAGGTCTGTGTGAAGCACCCTGCCTAGGGAAAGGATGTGTTCTGGGACTTCATGAATTTGGAAAAGGCATATGACAGGATCGAGAGGGAAGCGCTGTGGAGGGTGATACGTTTGCATGGAGTGGGCGGAAACCTGTCAAAAGCCGTGCTGAGTTTCTATGTTGGCAGCCGAGCATGTGTCTGAGTGGGAAGCGAGGGGAGTGAATTGGTTCACTGTGCAAGTGGGACTGAGACAAGGCTGCGTGATGTCTCCCTGGCTGTTCAATCTCTACATGGATTTAGTAGTCAGGAAGGTGAACGCAAGTGTGCTGGGTCGTGGCTTTGAGCTGTTGGAAGCGAATGAGCGGAGTTGGCAGTTGTGCCAGTTGCTGTTTGCGGATGATACGGCGCTGGTGGCGGATTCAGAGGAGAAGCTATGTAGGCTAGTGTCTGAGTTTGGTAGAGTGTGTCAGAGAAGGAAGCTTCGAGTGAACGTAGGAAAAAGTAAAGTAATGAGATGCTCGAGGACTGTTGATGCGAGCAGAGGTAGTGTACTCCTAAATGGAGAGTTGTTGGAAGAATTTCAATGTTTCAATTATCTGGGCTCACATGCGGTGATGACTGAACTGTTGGAAACTGAGGTGAAGGAGGGGTGCTAAGTGCTGGGTGCACTGAAGAGTGTAAAGAGCTGGAGGACGTTGGGGATGGAAGCAAAGAGAGGGCTGTACGAGGGTGTCGTTGTCCCAACTGTGCTATACGGAGCTGAGACTTGGGGGTGGGAGCAGAAGAGAGAAGAAGGTTGAATGTTTCCGAGATAAAATGTTTGAGGAGCATGGCTGGAGTGTCGCTGAGAGACAGGTTCACTAACGACGTGGTTCGAATCAGAACGGGGATGGTGAAAAAGTTGGAGGACCGAGTGGATTTGCGTAGTCTGAGATGGTTCGGGCACATGGTGAAGATGGATGAAGGGAGATTGGTAAAAAAGGGGATGAAGGCGGAGGCGAGTGGTCGCAGGCCTAGAGGTAGACCGAAGTATGGGTGGATGGTTGGTGTGAAGCAGGCGTTTGGAAGGAGACTTGAATGCGAAAGTAGCGAGAGAGCGAGCAATTAACAGGCGTGAGTGGAGAATGGTTGATTTTGACGCTGCTCTGATGTGCTTTCCCACCCTTGGCATCATGTTGTCGAAATGGTCGTGGGTGGGTGGGGGGGGGGCATCATGATGCAGCGGGAGTAAACCAGGGAAAACTGTCGGTCCCTGCTACTGACAACGGATCCTCGGACCGCACTCATGACCCAGAGTGCGTGTTGCGGGGTTACCGGCTGGACCCTTTAGCGCAAAAGGGCTAAGTTGTGTGAGTGTGAGCGTATGAGGGTGTGAGGTGCGTCTTGCCGTCGGCCGTCCCCCTTTCTGGGGGATTCGGCCCAGTGTCTGTATCTGTGTGGACCCAAAAACAACAGAATACGCATAAAAATTTCAAATAAAGTAAAATTTGAAGATATCCGCCGGGTGGTTGTAGGATGCAACATTTATGTACGCCGAACACGTTTCTGCTCTGATTGATGTTGAACATAGATGAAAATCTAAATTTACTTCACTCTGCGGAATTGACAAGAATCAATGAAAGAAGCACAATATTTACTGACACTATTTGCCGGTCACCGAGTTGTTTGTTCAGACTAGGCTCAATAGTGTTCGTTCACACGAGGTCCACGATTATCAGCTGGCGGGCGAGCATCATGCATCTGGCAGCACCTGTATCCTGTTTTTCAAATCAAGATTTTTATGTCTTCAAAAATTTTGAAATCTATAATATTCATTATTTTGTTTCTAAATAGTCATAATGGCTTGTTTTTTGCATGGTTTTGAAGTGAACTTTGATATATTTCTGAGAGGTAACTCGGCTTGCTCGATTTTATAGCCCTACTGTTTCCATGTTTGAACAGAGTTCCTTCTGGGTTGCAACCTCGTATTGTCACAATTTCAAGCTGAACTCGACAACATTGAAACGCTACTTTTGACAGCGGGGATAACCTTCGTTATCCCCGGTGAATCTGGTAGCAATACCGCGAAACGACTAATGTGAAGCCGTGAGGTCTCGTTGAATTTTGTTGAACGAACGAATAAAATTAAAGGTGGAATATTGGTTAATGAATATAACATTAGGCGGACAACCATTGTTGAAAGAACATAACACAAGATGGTGAATTATTCAATTTATAAAACCATTGATGGGCTATTGTTTTAAGGAAAAGAGAAAGGGAAGAACACACCTTCCATGTTATCACCCCGCAACGTAGATTAACCCCTCTATTGCCCTCAGATCACGCTGTTCCTGCTGATGGATCACCTTCGGTTGGTCTCCAGCCAGTCTGAACGGAACAAGATGACCACCCAGAACCTGGCTATCTGTTTCGGGCCGGTGCTGATGCTCCAGAGCGAGCCCGAGGCTCTCATGGACTTCCATCAGCCCATCAGTATACTTAAGTTCCTGCTGGATCTCTGGCCTTCCAAGTCAGGTGAGAAAAACTAGGTTAAGCCTCGTTCAGGATGGTTTGGTGGAAGGTAGAATACAAGTCAGAACTTCTTAGTTGGATCGATCAGAATTAGTTAGGTACGAGGATGGTTCATTAGTTCTCAGGTTTCCTCCCAAGTCAGGTGAGAAAAATTTGACTAAGCCACGTTCAGATTCGTTAGTTGGGAGGAATGAAAGTCAGAAATTCTTAGTAAGGTCAATCATTGTTTGTTCGGTAAGAGGATGTCTCATTGGATCGCAGTGCTTCTCTCTATATCAAGGGTGAAAATTTTGGGTAAGATCAATGCAAGGTATTTCGGTGGTCGGATGCTTCGTAGTTTCTTCGCACTCTAAAGTCAGAGAAAAAAGGTGAGACCTGTTAGGATTGGTTTGGCTGGAGTAGGGTACTAAGTATGGCTTTCCGAGTAGGTGAAAGAAATAGGTCAAGGCCGGGCTTAGTTCACTTAGTTGCAGTAGGAAGATTTCAAGTCGGAAAAAAAAAATGATATTATCTGTTCGGGCTGGTTAGTTGAAGTGGGGTTCTAAATCTTGCAATGCAAGTCAGGAAAAAAATATGAAACCGGAAAAGGATGATTCAGTGGGAGCAGGGATCTAACGTAAAAAACATACGTGTGAATGTTGTCACAAGTCATGGTTATAGTGAAAATTGTGTTCCCGAATATGAGCAGTCTATTTATTTTTCGTATCCAAAAAGAAATAAAATTACAAAGTAGAAAAACTTGAACGTTTTTCAAAAAATAGCTAACGGGCTCACGAAGATGCCTCAACTGAGTAGATAAGATTCAATCTGGTGTTCTAACTCATTTGAAGTGTATTTATCCCGAGTAAATTGCATTTAACCCTATTATTTGTTCTTGGTTACACTCTCTGCATTATTAATACCGTTAATAAGTCCCTCCACTAGAACCATGTGACTCAATGCTTCTGTTGTACACTAATGTACCGTAGCGAGCAAAAATTCGTTAATGGCTGGTCTGTAACCGGAAAAACGAATTCGACTTTCCTCACGTGGAATTTAACTTCATATGGAAATTTCAGACGGTACTATGTGTGGACAAAGCCTCTAAAGGGGTAGTATTAATCAAATTTCCGATGAGTTCAAATGTAGAACGGAGAATGGAATTAGAAGATTTTCACTTATTTTTTTATCATAAACCAATTTTCGCTCGCCACTGCACCTTCTGCAGCTCCTGAAAATTACTTATTGTTTTGAGTTTTATGTGTAAATTGTTCACGGTAAGGTGAACTCTGGATAGGAGATAATCCGGGTACTTTCATCTCTGTACTCAAATCTTAAACTTGTTTAAAATAAGGCGAAGTATAAAATATAGAATAATTTTGGTAGGCTGCAGTTTGTTCGTAGCACTCAGTGTAACCCAACACCTGTAAGAATAAACATAATATAATACGTGTATCATGACTTTGGATAACTATTTCGGTGTTGTCTACTAATAAAGCTCTATCAGCCTAACCCAAATAGTGTTTAGAATGCCGTTTAGCTATTTTTCTTTTGTCTAACCTTCCCTGGTTTTCTTCTTCACTCCCTGTAAATTAACCTAAATTCTCTGTAATTTCCATAATATATTTTGAAAAAAAAAATGTAGTGCTGTATCCCTTCCAGTTACCATTCACCCCATCCTCTCATGTCAAAGCCAATAACTATGTAGTGCTGTATTCCTTCCAGTTACCATTCACCCCATCCTCTCATGTCAAAGCCAATAACTATGTAGTGCTGTATTCCTTCCAGTTACCATTCACCCCATCCTCTCATGTCAAATCCAATAACTATGTAGTGCTGTATTCCTTCCAGTTACCATTCACCCCATCCTCTCTTGTCAAAGCCAATAACTATGTAGTGCTGTATTCATTCCAGTTACCATTCACCCCATCCTCTCTTTTCAAAGCCAATAATTATGTAGTGCTGTATTCATTCCAGTTACCATTCACCCCATCCTCTCATGTCAAAGCCAATAACTATGTAGTGCTGTATTCATTCCAGTTACCATTCACCCCATCTTCTCATGCCACAGCCAATAACTATGTAGTGCTGTATTCATTCCAGTTACCATTCACCCCATCCTCTCATGCCAAAGGCAATAACTATTACCAGAACGACGCAGTACACTAATATTCTTCGTCATTACCCATGATCCAACACTGTCATTACTGGTTGCTTTTCGTGATAAACAAAATCAATTGTTACATTTGATTTGGCCATGTTAGTGTCGATGTTAATCCAATCATACATTCAATAGAAGCAATATTGTAATAATGTTGCGTAATGTTGGTGTTAATTTGATCAGCTATTTTGTAGCTGTTGATGTCGCCTAATTAAATGTTGGAGTTTCAGTCGTGCAAGAGATGTGCTCCATTGAATGTTGTTGTTTATTTGATAAACTATTAAATTGATGTTGTTGATGCTGATTCATCATTAAATGTCGTTGTTAATGTGATCAGTCAGACAATAGATGCTCTTGATAATGTTGCCCAATCAATATTGGTAACGATTTGATCGAAATGCGATCCCTTTCCAACTGTTAACGAGACGGGACGATGCCACCCTTATCTCTTTGGTAAGTGTTGTTCTTTGAACGCATGCCGCAAGTGTTGCTTCTTTGCGAGCCCGTGCAGATGCCTGGACAGAGATTGTTGAATGTTTTTAAAACGTTTGGGCTCCGTCCACATGCATTCACTTTATTCTGCTTTGGCTGTTGATTGTAACTTGACAAATATGTAATTTGAACAAACCCTGTTGAAATCTGTAATTTCCTCCGGTTACATACTGGAATCTGTCATTTCAACATCTCCCATGGTACAATCTGTAATTGTTGTATGTTCCATACTAAGATCTATCATTTCAACATCTTCCATGCTGTGGTGGCCTATAATTTCTACTTGTGCCAAACTGTGATCCGTCATTTTGAATGATTCCGTGCATGAATCTGTAATTTACACAGGTTCTATACTAAGGTCTGTTATTTCAACAGCTAGTATGCTAAAATCTATCATTCCACAGCCAACATACAGCAGTCCGTCGTTTCAACAACTTTCATGCTCCATACTAGAATCTGTAATTCCAACAAGTTCCACTCTGAAATCTGTAATTTTTAGAAATCCTATACTATGATCTGATACATCAACGGCTTCCGTGCTGGCAAACGTAGTTTGCTCTGCTTTCTCCACACTTATTAGTTAATATGGATATTCCATTTATCATCACCTCCGTCACCACCACCCAGTGTGATGGGAAGCAGTGCATGACTTTCGAGCGACTCATTCCAGCAAAATAACACAATATACCATTTTGTTAAGGTAGTCGTTGACTGCGATGTTAGGAAACCTTGCATCCACATTTTGAACCTGTTCCAACTCAAGATTCTGCGTTCCAAGAACACGAAGTTGCGTTAGGAAAATATCCCAAAGATGCCTATTCTGTTTGGAAAAATTACTATAATCTCAAGTGCGCAGTAACTCGTAAAATGTCAATGACTATTCCATCGTGACTCCGATGCCACTGAACACAAAGTTTTGTTCAAAAGCATAATAAAATCCTAACTTGACATTGAGCTTCGTTATCTGCCCCGTTTCATTTTCTGCAATGATCGACTGAGATGGTAGCTTGGAATTTGCTTCCACTTTTATTGATAACAGTTGTCGTTCTGAGTCTGTATTTGTTTTTGATTTACCAAATGTTATATGTACGATGCATGAGCAATACAAGTGTGTGTTCTGAAAGGAGTTCGTATAAACTAAAGCAAGCTTGACTTTGCTAACAGATGAAGAATATATACGACTATTAACTTTGTCATTTTAGGACCTCAACTTGACTAGAAAATATATTTTTTGCTAAACAAAAAACAAGCTTCGACGAGAAAGCGACTTCTTCTATATCCAGAGCGTCCACTTACATCATGGTATGTAATCGAGAGTTCTTAAATACCCTAAGCAGGATAATTGTAAGCTTTCATTTTCACTTCTCCATGGTTGCATTCTACGGCATTCGTTTGAGGTTCTTCAGCCACAGCTTGCAAACTGTGCCATTCATTTGACTTCGTTCGAATCAGAAGCTGAATTATTTTAATCCCACTCATCATGAGCAGCCTCTTCAAGTGTCGTGTAAACGTCTCTGGCCTAGTATTCAGCTGACTGTTTATACCATCACGTCATTTATAGCTGGGTATCATCAGACGTGTTCATCCCTGCATTGCTGCGGCATAAACAACTGCCCCAACTCATGATGCTCGCAAAAGTATCATAGCTACATGACTCCAAATGTATCGTCGAAAAGACGCATCTTGTGTCGGAAATTATTTCGTTGCCCAAGCCGCTACTGTCGGATTTACAAGTCGAAACTCTACCACATTTACATAGACTGAATAGTCAAGTTGTGTCGCTTGTTTTAAGATTGATTACAATGCTACAGTTTTTCATTATCCATCATAGCGTCACATCAGTAGTTATCACTTTCCGCATATTCCTACCTAATTTATTTAGACTAAAGCTCTGCATTTAGTGTATTATTTTATACACCCTCTTTTGTCGTAGTATCCCTACTTTCCTATTCCTCTGCCTCTGTGAGTCCCTCACCCCCTCTCCCCTACCCCCCCTTTCACCGCTTTTTCCCTCAGACAGCTCGGGAAGCGGAAGCAGCGAGTGCTCGGAGTGCTGGAATGGCCCCGCCGGGAGGGCCGCCCCCACTGTTGCTTCAGCGGGGGCACCACCAGCCCCCCACCAGCGGCAAGGCGCCCCACCCCGCCTCCAGCACCAGCACTCCGCCCCCGCAGCACCACCCCCTCACAATCAGCGGGGGGACGGGGGTGGTGGTCACCACAGGAGGATCCCCAGCCTCCAGCTCTCCCACAGTGGGGGGGACCTCAATGCAGCCTTCCAGTCAAGGGGGGGCCCGGCGCAAGCCCCCCACCCCCCGCGGACAACTCTCCAAGGTAAGCATGACTACCCTTGTTTAACTATTTAAAATATTCCCGCACAACTTTAAATAACTCAAGTTAAATTTAGAATAACTCAAGTTTGGTTCAAAATCGGCTAATTGGAATTAGCCAAAGTTTAATTGGTAACAGCTGGACTTTAATTTCAAATAACTCGACTACAATTTAGAACATCTCGTTTTTCTACTTAGAATAATTCAGTTTTTATATAAAACTATTTTATGAAGTAGTATTGGCAGTGATTGTTGTTGAGTGATGGTAGTCGGTAATCAAAGGTGTCAATTGGCTGAAATTTGTGACATTACTTTTTGGTTGAGAAATTGTAGCGGCACATAGAATGTACCAGAACAGCTCAATCGATTTATCGATCAATACAAATCACCATCGAAACGGAATCGTATAAAGACCAATCAAATAGCAAAGTCTTTTCAACTGAGTCTTCTGCATAACCTCGAACTAGTTTTGATGCTAAATTCAGTACCCAATTGCCCAGTTCCGAGCGAGAAGTATGGCTCACTGATCGCTCTGAACAGTATCATCTCTATGGTGAAAGAAATGTGTACTATGAGAATAGAGTTCGAAACTGTGGCGCACCGGAGTCCTACCCTCCTCCTCCTTCTTCAAGGAATTTGTTATTAACCTACCGTGAAATGATGCGTGCGCGCACTTAATTGTTAAAGAAGCGGTCACTCAAGTTTCCACCTACACTTAAGTGAAAACTTCCACGGAAGGCAACGAGCGTTCAAAAACAAAGTGACGAACGGTAGATGAAAATTGATTGGAAGGATCTTCTTAAATAATTTTATTAATTGCAATAAATGCTTGGAAAACCAGAGTTTTGGTCCATTTGTTGTTCTCTATTGGGAACATTTATGAAATTCTCTGTATTTATATTCATCAGTGGTGTATAAATTCGATCAACATTTACGAAAGCGTACATGAAATGGGCTACCTATGG
Organism: Gammarus roeselii; assembly: GCA_016164225.1. Taxonomy (NCBI): domain Eukaryota; kingdom Metazoa; phylum Arthropoda; class Malacostraca; order Amphipoda; family Gammaridae; genus Gammarus; species Gammarus roeselii. The sequence goes on along the minus strand of SDVV010009864.1, from coordinate 5,499 downwards.
TCCTATGGCATTATGCAAAACATATAGAAACAAGTGAGTACAGGAATGCAATACATAAATGTGAACAGGTCATGCGGACGTGCATCGAACAGATCACGCGGAGGTGCATGTGAACAGGTCATGCGGACTTGCATGTGAACAGGCCATGCAAACGTGCATGTGAACAAGCCATGCGGATGTGCGTGTGAACAGGTCATGCAGACGTGCGTGTGGACAGGTCGTGCGCAAGTGTCTGAACAGGGCATGCGGACGTGCGTGGGAACAGGTCACGCGGACGTGCTTGTAATCAGGTCATGCATACGTGCTTGTAAACAGGCCATGCATACGTGCGTGTGAATAGGTCATGCGGATGTGCGTGTTAATAGGTCATGCGGACGTGCGTGTTAATAGGTCATGCGGACGTGCATGTGAACAGGTTAAACGAATGTGTGTGTGAACAGGTCGTGCGGACGTGCGTGTGGACTGGTCATGCGCAAGTGAGTGTGAACAGGGCATTCGGACGTGCGTGGGAACAGGTCATGCAGACGTACTTGTAAACAGGTTATGCGGATGTGCGTGTTAATAGGTCATGCGGACGTGCGTGTGAACAGGTTATACGGACGTGCGTGTGAACAGGTTGTACGGACGTGTGTGTGAACAGGTCATGCGGACGTGCGTGTGGACAGGTCATGCGCAAATGAGTATGAACAGGGCATGCGGACGTGAGTGGGAACAGGTCACGTGGACGTGCTCGTAAACAGGTCACGCAGACGTGCTTGTAAACAGGTCATGCGGACGTGCGTGTTAATGGTCATGCGGACGTGCACGTGCGTGTGAACAGGTCATGCGGACGTGCTTGCACGTGCACTGCTGGTTCAATATGTCATAGTTAGGCTAACGAATCACTGCCAATTCCACGTTATTAATGTCAATTTAAATTTGAGTTGAAGAATTTTGAATAAATTTACTCCTTTGATGAGTTGAATTATTTGAAATTTATTTACTTCAAATAAAAATTGAATACTTTTAAATTTATTCACTTAAAATATAAGTAGAATAATTTTACATTCATTCACTTCAGATATATTTATTTACTTAAAATATAAGTAGAATAATTTTACATTCATTCACTTCAAATACATGGTTTATAATTTAAAATCAAAGTTGAATTTTATTTCGTATGCTGAGAAATATTGTAAATTGAAATTGAAATATTTAAATAAACATTGAAACATTTTAAATTCAACGAGTCTAAATGTAATTTTACTATTTTTCGAATTAAATTTGATTTTTTTCATATCACGAATGCTTTTAAATAAAACTTTTGTAATTTATCATTAACTTTCAGATATTTTACATCATTCCGCAGTGTTTTTGAATTTATTTCGAGTTGTTTTAATGGAACTTAAGTTATTTTAAATGAAAGCTCAAACGGTGTAGAAAATCAAATATTTGCCCTTCCAAGAATGAATCATCTTGAATATCACTAGAGCCAAATCGCACTTTGAGGCTGCCTATGCTTTTTTCCATACTTAGTTTCTAACAAGGCATTAGACACTATAAGGGTGTTGACCCTGCTATGCTAGTAACCTTAGTCGCTCGCTTCTAATCTCATCTAATCTAGTCTGCTTCGCTCGTAACCCTAGACGCTGTTTCTAACCTCCAAGTTGAGTCGACCGGCTGCCATTAGAGACTTGAGTTATACTATTCGACTGGCGCTCAAACTATGTTGTGGTCGTTGGTTTAGTTAATTTTCAATATAGATGAATTAATTTAGGGAAAGGAAACGTCCTTATTTGAAACGTTTTTAGAGCCTGCCAAGCATGATTCTGTTGTAATAAAGAGCAGCTATGATGTTTACTCTCACTATTACTCGACAGAGATAGTTTATGTTCTTTTCTCAACCTCCAAAGGTGTTGTTGATTTGCACAATGAAAACATTAAAATTCCTTCATTGGAGAGAGCAGAGTTTCCATTACAATCAGAAGATATGGACGTGGGTTTTATCACACTATCAATCACACTCTCCACAACCCGAAGTAATTTATCAAACTATTCCTCTAAAAACTTCCCTGTATGGATAGCCTAATCATATTGAAAAATGTAAGATGGTTCTCAAATTTACATGTGATTATGATCGGTCAAATCTAAACGTTTTCTTCTCTTGTTCTCCAGGCGGGGTCCAGTTCCGGGGGCGGGTCGGGGAGCTCCACCCCCCACAGCCCGCAAGGCTCCGAGAGCGACTCCTCCCCGAATCCGCCTGTTAGCCTTAGGGCAAAACTGCCCACACACCAACACCTCATTCAACAACAGCAGCAGCAACAACAACAACAACAGCAACAACAACAACAGCAGCCTGAGTACGTCAGTAGCTCAGGAGGCGGTCATGGTTACAACTCGGGCACTGGTGGGGCTTTCGGCACAAACAACACCAACAAAAACAACAATAACCAAAGCAACCCTGGTATGGGAGGTGTTATTGGACCTTATGGTACCGGAATTGGTACTAGTCATGGTATAGTGGGAGGTGTGCCACTGCCAGGTATGGTACCCTTACCGTCAGCGTCAACTGTGTCTGCCACGTCAGCCTCAACGACACCTGTTGGAGGATCTTCCACCAACTCGGGAGGGAACACCTCTGGGTCTACCACATCCACTCCGACGTCATCTATAACTTCCCCTCCAGCTACCATCAACGTAAGCGGAGCTGGAAGTGGAGGCTTTAGCAGTGGAACCCATGGAGGTATGTTTACCTCGTCTGCCGGAGGCAACGCGGGTGGTGGAATCGGCAGCATGTTAGGAGGAGGATTTAGTAGCATGGCTGGTGGCAGTGAAGGATTGTCCTCGTCAAACTTTGGTGGTGGTATGGGCAGTGGGTTTTCATCCACCCAGGCTGGCCTCGGTGGGGGTTCTTCAGTTCCCAACACAACGACAGGGCCTTTCACGTCGTCCAGCAGCCAGGGCGTCCACTTCAGCACTATGGGTCATCACCAAATCACAAATGTCAGCACTAACCCTTTCCTGAACGGTCAGCATTTGCTAAGCGAAGAGGAACAGCACCAGTCGTTACGTTAGTGTCAGAAATACTTAACTACCTCCTCGTCCTAGTTAATGTGTGTTCTCTGAGAAATGCATCGTTTTTTGGAAAGAAATGTGTGCACTACTGTTTATCAATAGATGTAGAAATGGATTTCTCCAGAAGGAATAATTTGAGTGATGGTCTATTAAAATCAAATAGAAATTCTTACTTGTCTTGAAAAGCAATACGAATTTGTAAGATATATATTTCAAAGCATGTCGTACTTATATTACTTGAAAATGACGAAGCGCATAAGTTATTAAGGAATGTAGGCAAATAACGCTCGTCTCCAATACGACTTTTTGTTATCGTGTTTTTATTTAGTGAACAAAATGAGTTCATTCAGAATTCCCTGTAAATCTGAACGGTTATAAAAAGCAGATCTTTTTAAATAGTATGTGGTAAAAAAAAATATTCATTTACAAATATCGATCATGAGTTGACCACCCACTGAATCCGCTAACTCAAAGAAAGATCTACCCTCACTCATTTTCAATTCTTATTTTCAATTGCTGCTGTCAACTTTCCATTGGCCGAGACACCGAACTTTCCATTACTAGAGGATGTTTAGAATTAATATCATCGAGAATGTTTTCGTTCTCGGCCTGAAACCATAAATTATACACTGCTCTTGTTGCTCATTTGAAAGAAGGGTACAATAAGTGACGTTCAAGATTCAGTGTTGCGCTTATTCTGTCCAGCAAATCTTTTATTTCCTACCCGCGCCTCTTAAATTCACTGAGTAAATGTCACTACTTCACTCCTTCACTCACATCCTGGGTGGATATCGAACTGGCTACCTGCATTTATTTCCCCCCTCACGTTTCGCGCATTACAGTAATTCTTTGTCATGTGAAGCAGGACATTGGTTCGTGGCGATGTCCTATTACTTTTAGGGTCTGATAAGTGCCATTTATGTTTAAAAAATATGATTCGGCCAAATGCCTGGTATGAAACATCCCAGTTGCGTCAGATGAGATTGAGCCGAGTGCTTTCACGTAGGAAGACAGGTATTTTGGAGCTGCACTGTGTCCCCCCCCCCTCTCTCCCTCCTAATAACACTTGAATCACTCATGATCGTCGCTACCAGTGTCCGACCTACGTGCAGCCATCCCTCACAACTCTGGCCAAACAGCAGCACCAGAGCACAGTTTCTTTTTTTACGACCCTCAGATCAAAATACACTTGTGACATTCATTCATTTCCAGACCAAAGTAGAGGGTTTTCAATGGGATGAAGATGCACCGTATTTACACATGATTTGAGCTGTTGAACCCGCACTGGCAGCTGGTGCGTTCTTCTGCGTTAATTGTAGTTGTATCACGACTATGAAGCTATTCATTATCTCCAACGAATGCATGTCCAGGCTGTGTGACATTTCAAACAAACCTATACATATAAAGCTACCTATAGCTTGACTTACTTACACGGGAAATGTAAGTAAGTGAAGCACTATCAAATAGTAAGAGAAACTATTCAAATAAATTTCTTGCTTCACAGTTATTAAAAAGGTGGAGGTATGCAAGATAATGGTTTTCCAAATTATTAAATTTCTAGACAGATACAACCATTTAATATACACCTTTTACAGTTTGTCAAGTTCCTCCTTACTTCGGTTTTACAGTGAAAGTTATCTAGTTAACATGAGTACAACCACGCAACCTAAACAAGTGAAGGGCTTAAACCGCAGTTGTGAGGGCGGCTGTAGCGTCGTAACCTAGTCTTGCACAATTATTTTGGATTAGACTGTACGTTGTAGGTTTACCTCTAGACGAGCTTCATCAGTGTTAGGAGATAATTAGAACTGTAATCGTACGTTACCATGAACAAGTGAATGAGTCGTGTTGTCAGAGCTTTATGTCGGTGTTCATCTACTTCAGTATCAGGCATGCACAGAGCACGTGTCTTGTGCAGTGATTTTTCGGCTTGAAAGAAAACGCAACAAAATAAACACGAATTATTTGATTCGTTCAACTAATGAAAATTAGTCAAATTCCAAATGTGGTCTTGGGGTGGATGGATGCTTATTCATTTTATAGATCATTAACACTTTATTTTAGTATTTTATTATTTCTTCTTGCTTGGGCTCTATTATTTTACTCTGCCCTTTTTTCATGGTGATGAATTTTAAATTTGTTATCATTATTATTATATGTAACGAGGTTGGTTGAGAGAAGGTGACCCAGGGAGAGGAGGTACTCGTGGGATCCGCGGGACTCGAGGACCCGGGGTTTCGGGAGCCCGGGGGACTTGGGAGACCGGGTGGATTTGGGGTGGTCCACTTGGATCTTTCTGGGGCCCTTTGGGACTCCCTTGAGACCCTTTGGGAGCCTTTTGAGAAACTGTGGCACCCTATAGAGGCCCCTCTGAATCCTGGAACCTCTGCTCCCCCTCCCAGCGCTGTAAAACCCTTACACAGAAAAATGTTTGTGCGATGGATG
>SDVV010009863.1:0-16506 GCA_016164225.1 Gammarus roeselii | reverse complement strand
TAGGATACCTTTCGTATTTTATCGCATTTGCATTGCTAGTCATACTGAATTGCAAATTATTGCAAGAAATGTTGCATATCTGCAATTTCAATGCAAGTCCTCTAAGTGTATTGGGATATTAATAAGATACATTTATAAGATAATTATATTGATAATAAATCCAACAGTTACATAACAATTTACATGCAGTATTAAACGGTAAAACCCCATACATATTCATCATGCACGAACGTAATTTTCTGGACACTGCTTCCTAACTACTTGAGCCGATTACTGTTGTAATAATCAATTTACTCGTTGCATATCTTGTATCAATTACAAATCATTTTTTGCGAATGTATCATTCATTTTGTTTGTTATATATACTATCACATAATGACCGAATGTTACATTGCACGTATTTTGTTTATATATGTATGAGCTTATTTTCAGATTGAATAAATAAAAAAGATAAGCAATGAAGTAACTAGAGTTATGATATTTATCTCTAGACGAGGCTCGAAAAATCGTAGCATCTCCATGCTGACTCATGTTTCAGTGTTTTATTTAGAGCTCAGCTATATATTTATACTGATTCTGTGGAAAATCATTTAGGCCTACATCGACACTCATTATAAGCGTGATGTCACCAGGACGCGTTATGCCGTCCAATCCCCCTTGCATGTAGGGACCGTGAAACAGCCCTGCGTTTAGGGACGTCGAAACAGCCATTTTCCAACTTGTTAGGGTGTCAGTCATGGGTGAGACAGCAACTTCGAACACTGGCTGCCTCGCCCATCCCACCAGTCAATTAGAGAGCGGACCTCAGACGAAGGTCCGCACCGTTCATCCTACCAGCCAATGAGAGAGCAACCTCGGACGCTGCTCACGCTCCGATCACGGTGTCGTGTCAGTAGCTTCTGTGTCTCGGTATGAAGTGGACCTGCGCCTAAACATCCTCCAGAGGTGAGATATTCAAAGTGAACTTGTATATATATTTTATTTTAGTATCAGTAATACGATACGTGGTATCGTAGATGAATATCGGAATCGTTAACGTTACTTTGGGTATTTCCACGCTGGGCGACCTTATCTATTGCCTGTTTCCATACGTTATAATGCCAGTCATGCTCAAGAGTGCAGTGATGGTGGTAGCTTTGAACGGGACGACATACCTGTTTCACCCCATCACGGTCGGACATATTTCGAGTAGCAGCTTATGCTGTTCTGTGATCAGTATAATATTTACAGTGTATGTATAACAGTGTTTACGAGTGTTATCCCAGTGTTACAAATACGTGAAAGTGTGTTACTTTATAAATTAGCCCAGTATCTGCCTATCTTAGAATGTTTGAATGAGGTCATTGACATCTTTGCTTTTTGCTCATAAAACTGAGTGAAATGATATATCCTAGTAAACGTTTATGTAACGTACATTATCGTTCATATAGGACATTTTTCCTTAACGACACCTTCACCGACATTTCATTTACACCCCGTTCCACCCATTAAATTAGCCGATCTACCTACAACACTCCAACAAAGTACCAATTCAACGTAGATTCAGTATATATGAATTGTGGTATGTTTTTGTAGAGTAAAGGCTTGGAACTTTTATGCGTTATGCGAGACTATCGGCATTTTTCGTTAGGATCAAACAAAGCAGTTTCATGCCCGACTCCTTCGTCTTCATTATCAAAATAGTCTACGTAGAATACAACGTTGTATTGTTCATCGTGTTTTATTTTTTTGAACCAGTCATTATAGAATACTTCTACAAGTTCTACGGTTCAATCTCCCTGTAAGTGTATTTCTGGATGAATAGTTGTTGGTAAGTCTTTAAAATGTGTTGTTTGGTACATTTGACTGCTGCCAAGCAATGAGACATAGACGAAAAAGTCTTCGGGCTTCCTTCATCCTGCACTGGGTCCTACGTCATACAGACAACAAACCGCTCGTAGACAACAATATATGCTCTAGCTAGACGATGAAACATATATGTTTAGGTATATATTTATTTATTTATGACATAGTTACACAGTGGCATGGTTACAACATCGTAGGAACATTTACATCAACATCTTAGGAACATTTACATAATAAAACCTGAAGACGTGGATGTATTTTCGTCACTAGTGTACTCGTCGAAGACGACTTACCCAGGCTTACGTCTCTTCCAAGTTAAATACATTTTTGCAACGACATCATCATCCATGACACATCGCTTCTTCTTTTTAGTGTCGGTAGGTTCAACTTTGATGGATTTTTGAGAATGTCTGGATAGCTATAGGCTAGAGTTGTGCATGCATCAACATAGTAGCGCTTATTTTCGAAATTATTGAGGCTGTTTTTGGTATTGTGCTAACAGTTTGAAGCTGGCATGCTTGTGCGCGAGTTTTGTGTATGTTTTCAATGTGTGTGTATGTTTTTTGATTATGAATATCTTTGTGTTGTTGATGTTTGACTTTGGCTCGTGTCTGGTAATTGACACCCTTAGCAGCTGATTTTGTGACGTCGAACTCGAGCAACATACTGTAACACTTTGACTGCTGGTAAATTATTTCACTCGGATAGTCGTTGGCTGTTTTACTTTTCAGTAATTCCAGCTGTCCTTTCATTGTTTCATCGTACAAGAGATGCTTTTTGGGGTAGTGGGAGGTGTCCATGTATTCAACCAGGGGAGGTGGCCACATTTCCCTCTCAATATCGGCCACATCATTGAACTGGAGCAGTAACGAGTCTGTGTCAGAGTAGATGAGCCAGACATTGTCACCGTATTTGGGTTTCAGAGTATCATAAAAAAAGCTGTAGACTTTGACTTTAGCTTTTTCAAGCACGTAGAACCCCACTTGGTGTGAGTGAACCATTCGGACATTTTTCTGCTTGAGGATCATGATGACTGTTTCGGGGTCGATGACGTAGCAGATTTTCAGGAGGGGGTTGGCAACGTGTTTTCGAAACTCGTTGGCTGTACACACGACTTTTGTCTTTAGACTTCTGTTGAGCGGGTTGAAAAGAAGCTTGTCGCATATACAATTTGATAGAAGTTTATATAGGGCCTTTTCGAAGGAGTTCGTAGACTCATGACGTTTTGGGATATTTTTCATAATGAAGGATTTGAAGAGAGGTTCCTGTTTGATTCGAAAGTTTGACGAACCTTTCTGACTCCCAGTCCATGCCTGAAGAGTGCTTGCAATCATTCCAGGGCCACGCGGTAGTCAGTTTGTAGTAGATGACTAACAACTAGCTTACGATCTGCTCGTTTTCTGTTTTTGAGATGTTCCGAGCCTGCAAAGAGATTGTTCGTGTAAGGTGTCACATAGTCCACGCTGACATCCTTGTGATGCAGCAGTAGTGGCACCTCGACTGTTTCTTGTGCAACTTCGTCGCTGACTTGGGCATCGGTACAGACAATGTACGTGTCTTCGCCAGAACAGTCAGCCTTTGCCAAGTCAAATGCTTTAATTTCTCCAAATGTGAACTCGTGGATTTCACCAATGATAAGGGGTACACCAAAACATCCACCATAAAGACTGTGGAAGTCCCACATTGCTGCTGAAGACACAGGTTGCTCTGGGTCAAAGTCTTTGAATCGTGGATTGTTTATCTTTGTAAGACCTTTCGACAAAGTCACAAATCCGCCTATTGTATTTTGGGCAATCAAGTTGAGTAGATCGATATCTTTGACCAGCGCCAGTTTCATATTGCCTTCGTAGAGGGCAGCTTGCATTGCAAAGCCAGAAGCGCTCACAAAATGGACGGGATCCAAGGTGTAGTCGCGGGTCACGGTCTCCCTAAGCTTTTGGAAGGCTTCGGTCAATAGCAGCGTGTTGATTAACAGATCAATTTTCATATAGTCACGAAGGATCTTGCAGTTGGCTGCCTGCCACACTTCAATCACTTCAACATAGTCAGAGTACGATAGTCTTTTACCCCAAAATCTCTGTTTGGTCCAACACAGAATCCGATGTGATGGCTTCATAGCAAAAATGTCTTTTTCGAGTAGCGAGTTTTAGAACCTTGTCAGAATAGCCGAGACTTGTGAGGTGGGGTTTGCGGAGCGCATGTCATGGCCACTGTCTTCAAGATTTTTGGCATGACTATCTAAACTTGAATTGAAAAAGGAGTAGGAGTCGATGAACATGACACCGTGCATGCTCGTGGCATCATTCAAGGAGACAGAGATGCTTAACATCTTGTCTGACTGTTTTGGCAGCACATGGATATTCAAGAAATTTTTACCGTTCAATCCTCTCACTATAAATCTCATGTCAAAGGAAGATGCATTGTGACCAATACAAGGCATATACCGCAGTTTCTCTGTGATTCTGAAGTTACGATTCAAGCACAGAGCCCCAATATAATTGCCAGATATCACTTCATTATTGGGTCCAAAGACGATCTCGATGTAAAGCTCATGGTGCCGAACTCGTTTTTTATCTTTTCTCCAGAAGTGTCCCCGCAGAATTCACATGTTTTGCTTACGCAATATTTTTTCAAGTCATGTTTCGTGAGGACGGGGTCGAGGTGCAAGGTCAAGGTGTCTGTGTAATCATTATAATCCAGCAACAAATTCTTGACGAGATCAGTCTCCATCTCTTCAAGCGGAACTGAAGTCGAATCGACTACTTTGTGCCCTACAATTTTCCCGTCATTATCCACTAGAGTGTAACTGTACATGCGCAACTAGTGTATGTTAAGTACATTGCGTCCCTCTGTTTCAGGCTCCAGCACAGATTCACAGTCATAATATGCAACAACGGGCGGTTCCATTGTTGCATGCATGACTGAGAATTGGTACATCTTGTCCTCTTCAAGCATCACGGTGTTTTGCAAGCCAGTACTCGATGAACACAGTTTTACATGTCTAGCTTTTTTGCTTTCATCCATGCCTTGCATGCAGAATGGACAAAAAAAGTTGTCTCACTGTCTCGTTTCTCTGAATATGCGCATGAGTGTAGAGAAACGCGGGATGAGCGCGACATGATTGGCCTCTAATATTTGAACTAGGTAGACCGTGCGCTCCTTGCTGGCGTCTTCACTGCCTAAACTTCCTTCTCTTTTGTGATTTGATATAGTATGATTTCCAGGTAACATTTCCTCTGTATGACTGGGAAGTCTTCCATAGCAACAGGTTTGTCCATGGCAAGTTTCAGGAATTGGAAGTGTGTCTTTGTACCGGAGATAAGTAAACTCTGATTCACGTCCGAAATTTGAGAGGTGTGTATTTTCAGGCAAGTGGAAGTGCGCGATGAGGCTTGTGAGCACACAATTGTTGTTTTTTGTCTTGATGTTAACAATGTGGTAGCGGCCTGGACATTTTTTGGGACAAGGAACATAATAATCAAGACGTTGATTTCCATTAACACCCGTCCTGTAGAATTTACGCTTACACTGGTTACAGTTTTAATGCTCCACCCACTACAGTTAGGCCCATATAATCAACCGCAAAAACTCATCACAGTAAGCATACATGAATCACCCGAAAAAAACATCTGTTTGTCATTTTGAAATAAAAAATCGTCTCATCCCGCATCTAGTTGAACTTATTATTCGCATATCTGTCATTTACAAGGATAACGATTATAGCACTTTGTCTCTAAGTTCACTGTTTGTAGCTACTCACTTAACAAGTCCAAGATGACTCCTGCGCAAAACTAGAATGTGTAACTTGCCACCAATCGTATACTCCCGAACTAATGTATGGTGGTAGGTCTCCTGGGAAAACGCGTAATACGCCCCAAGCGGTGAGTGTAAAATAGCGAGCTGTAAATTATGCTAACATACCAAACAGATTAAACAAATGAAAGCACAGTTAACTCGGGCTCACCCAACAGATGCAGTTAACGCCGATACAAGGCTGATAGCTGTTGAATTAGAACTGGAAAGCGTGCAGAACCAAGTTCGCGAACTCAAAGATATGCTAAACAGCGAAATAGAAGCAATAACATAAATTGCTAAGACTACCCTGCATCGGGTAAATGAACTCCAAGTGCACTCAGACTCAGAATTGGCAATAAACTTGCAGCTCTAGACCCAAAGACCAACGACCGAATCAAATCGATAGAAAAAAAGGTCAACATTGTTGAGACACTCTACACAACTCTAGTCAACAGGCGGCAGGCAGTCAGGAGCAAAACATCACAGGTCACGTGACAGTCCTGTCACACCCCAACTGATACAAGCAACCGTTTCGGTCTATGGCCCGATGAAATGGACTCGCGAAACACAGAGGAAATTATTGTGATTGGCGACAACAATGTCACCTCAATCAACCCAAATCAGTGAAAATAGTGAGTTCAACAAAAAATTATCGGTATATCAGGCTTGAAAAACGACGATATTGAAGGAATATTCAAAAATGAAACCTACATTCTTCTAAACCGATCATACCACAAGTCGGGGCTAAAGACGTGTTGGCGCAGACGGAAGAAAACATGGGTGAGGTATAAAACCATGCTAGCCAACGCCAAACGATCGCACGCGAACACCAATGTCACTGGCATCCTGCCCCATCCAAACCAAAGTATATACAAATTGAGCAAGATGATATTTCTAAACAATCGCATAGCAACGTTCTGCAAAGCCCAACAAATCTCATTCTCGGACTATTGGGAAACGAAGATCAACCTCAAAAACTATAAATTCGATAGAAGCACCAAAAAGGCACGCATGAACACGTCTGGGCTTGATACCCTCGAAAGCATCCTTCAGAATATCGGGGCTGGGCTCGTCACCGAAATTAAATCAAAAAACATTCTCGACGCCCAACACAAGACTCCGCCATGACTGCCCAACGGAATGAATAAATGGCCGCAACCCGAGCAAGTAGCAATCACGGACCCTGCGCTAACGATAGAGGAACTGCCAAAAAAAATAGATTCGCCACGAACAAAAAAGTCCATCGAAGTAACACAGCAGCCCCCGACCGCAACCGAAGAGTTTCTGGCAGGATTCCGAGACAAAATATTCTCGAATGTTACTAGGTAAACGCTAGAAGTCACCGAGAAAAAAATCGACGGATTGAGAATTCTCGCAATTAACGATGAGATCGACATAATAGCCATCACAGAATCGTGGATGAAATCGAGCACCAACAATTATCTAGGCGAATTCACTCTCCCGTTTTTTTCCTATTATACAAAGATAGACTTGGGCGTGAGGGTTGAGGAGTATTGTTTCTCGTAAATAATACTCCACAAATAATCGAACTCTCTATTCCGAACAGCAAACACGACATAGTTTCAATTCAAGTAGTCGGTAAACACACAAAGTGTCAAATCACACTAGTTTATCGTCCTCCCAAGAGCATTGTCGCAGATTATATCGATCTTTACATTACCCTCGTTAATGCGGTCAGTGCACAAAAACAGTATAGTACTTGGAGACTTCAATATTCCTGACATTGATTGGGAAACAGAAGAATTCACGGCCACTGGCCAACGCCTGATTGATTTTGATGACGTTAAGTTTATGACCAGAATGATATATACACCTACAAGAGGTAACAATATTCTTGATCTTCTATTTAGTGCAAGCAACTCTCATGTCACGAACGTCGAAGTGGGTGTACCCCTCTTAAATAGCGACCACAACTGTATCTACAACTGTATAACCCTCGGACAAAATGTCAATCAATAGCTAAGCAATTTTTTGAGTGCACTCCAATATAATGAAATTGAAAATGTCCCTTGCATAAACAGGCGAACAGCAATAAATCAACCTAAGTACTGGAAAGGAGAATTGCAGCGCCCTCAATTGCAAAAGAAAGCAGAGCACTTGACTAAACAGAAGCACCCACTCGACGATGCTGCGAAAAAATGAATACAAAATCAGCAGACGGATTTTTAAGACGGTCCAGACACGAAAGGAAAAAGATCACGAAAATGAAATTGCGACCAGCGTCAAAACTAATCCGAAGCAATTTTCAGTTATATATCGAGCAAAAAAAAACTCAAGATCTGTAATTGGCCCTCATGAAAATAATATTGGTGAGCTAGAAACTGACGACACTAAAATGAGTGTCCTGCTTAACCAATTTTTCTGTTCTGTATTTACGTTAGAGAATGCGGATATTCCTTATCCCGAGGAGATCATAGCGCAAAGACAAATTGAAGCTCTCAGCACAGTGAACTTTTCCTATGCCGAAGTTATTAAATATATAAAAAATTGAAAGTTACAGAATCTCCCGGTCCAGACCAAGTTCATCCCGGAATACTGAAAGAGACTAGGAACGAAATTGCCGAACATCTAGCAAACATTTTCACCCAATCTCTCACAAATGGCACCTGCCTCCCTCAATTGAATGACGCCAACGTAACCCTAATTTTTAAAAAAGGAGACAAAAAGTGTCCCGGAAATTACCGCCCATTCGTCTCACCTAAGTCATAGGAAAATTGATGGAAAGTTTAATCACGAGGTAAATTACAGAATTCCTAGAAATAAATCAGTTAATTGGTCATTTTCAGCATGAACTCAGTCGCAATCGTTCATGTCCTACAAACCTGCTGCTTTATTTTCAAGAATATAATTGAATTGCACGACGCGAAATTTCCGATCGACATCGTTCACTTTGACATTCAAAAGTCTTGCGACAAAGTTCCTCACAAACGCTTGGATAGTAAGTTGCACAGCATCAGTATTCGAGGTGAACTCAATAACTGGATAAAATGCTGGCTCACGGACAGACGGCAGCAAGTCGTACTTAATGAAGCTTTTCTCCAATTGGGGTTAAGTTACAAACAGCATGCCCCAAGGATCTGTGTTAGGTTCAGTTCTCTTCATAATATTGATCTCGACAGCAACATACTCTCAAACATTAGTAAGTTTATAGACGATACCAAGCTAGGAGGAAAAGTGCAAACCAAACTCGAGTGTGAGCATATCCAATAAAACTTGAACAAAATTGTTGAATGGTCAGAAAAGTGGCAAATGAAATTCAATGTCGACACGAGTGAAGTTATGCACATTGGTCACCAAAACCCTACACACGAATATTCAATGTTCGGAAAGAAACTGATACCTGTCACCGACGAGAGAGATCTAGGTGTCATCATTAGTAACGACTTGAAAAGCAGCAAGCAATGTGACGATGCAGCCAAAAAAGCAAATAAAGTTTTAGGCATGATATGGACCACAATCTCGTACAAGAGCGGAGTATTCGCATGATATACACTGCCTTTGTTAGACCGCACCCTGAGTATTCCGTCCAATTTTGGTCTCCATACCTCAGAAAATACAATATTAAGTTAGAGAAGGTCCAACGTAGAACAACTAAACTAATTCCTTCTCTGCGCAATGAATTGAATGAAAAGAGGCTGCGCGAACTCAACCTTTATTTGCTAGAGAAACGTAGAATCAGAGGTAACATGATCGAAGTGTGGAAGATTATGAAAGGTGGGGAAAACGTCGAGCGAGCAAGCCGTTTCACTCTAGATGCGAACGGAGTGACCAAGAATAATGGATACAAAATTGTTGGCAAGCGTTTCACACTCGATATCATGCGCAATTTCTTCACGTATAGGGTTGTGGAAGAATGTAACAGACTTTCCGCGAAAGTTGTGAACAGCGATACAATCGAAACGTTTAAGTCACGGTTCGACACATTCTACCGAAATCGCCGCTAAATAGATCCCATCTATAGCATTTTCATCAGTACATTCGCGATATTCGTGAAAAATGTTGTCCGGCATTGACACCCATACGGTTAAATTAGTGCCCGGCATTGGCACTAGCACGGTAAAAAAAGTGCCCGGCAATGGTACCAGCTCATTGCAAAATGGTGTTCAGAAATGACGCCAATCAGCATTGGTTTAACGAGGAATAAAACTGTGACAATATCAGATCAACACCGTGGGTCGGTGACTTTCTCTTCAGGTACTGATTTGAGTTGTTTCGAGTATCATCGTTAGATGCTATTTCCTTCAGCAAACTTTCTTTTTCTCGATCTTTTAAAACCGAAAATATAAAGACACAAGTTGCTATCTTAGACGTTCTACTTTAGAAGTAATCTTTTTACTATCAAAACGAACGCAACCCAGTTGGGCTAAAAAGACTGTTGTTATCTTCTTACACTTGTGTGACTATTTGTAAACTACCTTCTTCCTCCTTTTCCTCTAATCTATTTTGTAAATCAACCCCGAGATCCTCAATCAGCTCACCTAAAAGTATTTTTTCTTAGCTGGATAGTTTTTGTGTTGAGCACCGAGTCCCTGCTGTCAACAGCTCCATCCTCAATTTAATTTGCCAATTCTAACATTTACAATGCATTGGAGTCTTTGGAAATTGCCTAATCTAGATACATCGTGTGCCTCTAGCTCCTCGCGTCCCAATGTAATCATGGAAGATATGTTGACATGTTTAGTGTATGGTATAAATTTTGAAGTTAAAAAATGTTTTCCAAAATTCCTTTAGAGGTAGGGTGATAAAATATAGGCTCAGGTAACTGATCAGTAGGCTGAGTGACAAACTTTTCCGGAGCAGTAGGCTAAACTCCGGGTTGGTTCCGGAACAGTAGGCGGAACTCCGGGTTGTTCCAGAATGCGCAAGCCCGCAACCTGTGGGTTGCGGGCTTGCGCTAGAGCTTACGGACATTACGAAGCTAGGCTGCGAGGTTAGGTTGCGGAGTTGCGAGGTCAGGTTACGAACCGGCCTCACTTCGGTAGGCCACTCCCTGCATCCTCCAACAATGGCGTATCTGCCATCACCATATAGTTTTGGATCATCCTACAAGCAAAAACAAATACATATTAGATTAACAAATAACAAAGATATATCTAGAACAAAAGACTAACAAAGTTACAGAAAGGTATCTCTAAAATAGACATGTTACTCACATTTCAGGGGAGGTGTGTCGTCGACAAGTTCAAGAGCACAAATAATGCATGAACTGCAGCATCCGCCCTTTTATACAACAGTTGCCATACACCGTCAGATGAATAACGGTGGCTATACACTACCAGATGTACGATAACAACACCAAATCGAAACCAAAACCAAACCAAATGAAACGAAAATGTTTCATGTTTCGTTGAGGTACGATGGACACACACATCATCAGCTTCTCGTCGAGCAATCATCCTTCTCAACAAGTCCGATAAATGGAGTAGATAAAAATAGGAAATCTTGCATGTGTATGACCACCATTATTCATCTGACAGTGTATGGCAACTGTTGTATAAAAGGGAGGGTGATGCAGTTCAGGCATTATTTGAGCTCTTGATCTTGTCGAAATGTAAGTAACATGTCTATTTCTAGAGATATCTTTCTGTTATTTATTAGTCTTTTACTATAAATACATCTTTGTTATTTGTTAATTTAATATGTATTCGTTTTTGCTCGTAGTATGAACCAAAACAATATGGTGATAGCGGATACGTCATTGTTAGAGGATGCAGGGAGTGGCCAATACTGAAGTGAGGCCTGTCCGCAACCTAGCCTCGCAACTCCGAACCTAACCTCGAGTCCTCTCAACTTAGCTTCGTGTGGCCGCAAGCCCTAGCGCAAGCCCGCAACCTGCAGGTGTCCCCATTCCGGAACAACCCGGAGTTCAGCCTACTGCTCTGCAACAACACAGAGTTCAGCCTACTGCTCCGGAACAGTTTGTCACTTGCCTACTGATCCAATACGTGAGCTTATATTTTATCCGCCTACCTATAAAGGAATTTTGGAAAACAATTTTGTAACTTCAATATTTATACCATACATTGAACGTGTCAAAATATCTTCCATGATTACATCAGGACGAGGAGATATAAGCACACACTGTATCTAAATTAGGCAAATTCCAAAGACTCCAATGCATAGTAAATGTTAAAATGGGCAAATCAATTGAGGATGGAGCTGTTGACAGCAAGGACTGAGTGCTTAACACAAAAGCTATCCAGCTAACAAAAAACACACTTTTAGGTGGGCTGGTTGAGGATCTCGGGGTAGATTTACAAAATAGATTAGAGAAAAAGGAGGGAGAAGGTAGTGAGTAGAGCAATACAACTATAACTAGTGAAGAGCCCAAATTCTACAGGACGGGTGTTAATGGAAATAAACGTCTTGGTTATTATGTTCCTTAGCCCAAAAAATGTCCAGGCTCATGCCACATTGTCAACATCAAGACAAAAAACAACAATTGTGTGCTCACAAGCCTCATCACGCACTTCCACTTGCCTGAAAATACACACTTCTCGAATTTCAGACGTGAATCAGAGTTTACTTATCTTTAGTACAAACACACATACTTTCAATTTTCAAAACTTGACATGAACAAACCTGATGCTCTGGTAGACTTTCCAGTAAAAGAAAAAGGAATGTAACATGAACATCAGACTAACTATATCAAATCACAAAATATGAGATGGGTTATGATCTTGCCAGTATATACAGAGGCAGTTTAGACACCAGCGAGGAGCGCACGGTCTACCTAGTTCAATTCTTAGAGGACAATCATGTCGCGCTCATCCCGTGTTTCTCTACATTTATACGCAGATTCGGAGTAAAAAGACAGTGAGACAACTTTTTTTGTCCATTCTACACGCAAAGCATGAATGAAAGTGAAAGGCTGGACACGTAAAACTGTGTTCGTTGAGTACTGGCTTGCAAAACATAGGTATGCCTGAAGAAGGTGAGATGTACCAATTCTCAGTCATGCATGCAACACTGAAACCGCATGTTGTTGCCTATTACGACTGTGAATCTAAGCTGGAGCCTGAAACAGAGGGACGCCATGAACTTAACATACCCAAGTTGTGCATGAACAGTTATACCCTAATGGATAAGTACGGGAAAATTGTAAGGCGCAAAGAAGTCGATTCGACTTCTGTTCCGCTTGAGAAGATGGAGACAGATCTCGTCAAGAATTCATTGCTGGATTTTAATGATTACATGGACACCTTGATCTTGTACCCCGACCCCGTCCTCACAAAACATGACGTGAAAAAATATTGCGAAAGCAAACAAGAAAATGCTGCAGGGACACATATGGAGAAAAAGGTGAAAAAGAGTCGTCATAATAATCATTACATCGAGGGCGTCTTTGTACCCGAAAAATAAGTGATATCTTTCAACTATAATCACAGAGTAACTGCGGTATATGCCTTGCATTGGTCACAATGCAACTGTCTATGACAAGATTCATATGGAGAGGATTAGACGGTAAAAATTTCTCAAACATCCGTGTGTTGCCTAAACAGTCAGACAAGATGTTCAGCATCTCAGTATCCTTGAACGATGCCACGAGCAAGTACGGTGTCAAGTTCATCGACCCTTACTTTTTTCTCATTTCAAGCTTAGATTGCCTTGCCAAAAATCTCAAAGACAGTGGCCACGACATGCAGCTTCTCAAATCTCATCTCACGAGTCTCGACTTCACCGACAAGGTTCTAGAACTCGCTACTCGTGAAGGACATTTCAGCTATGAGGTCATCACATTGGATTCTGTGCTGGATCAAACAGACATTCCATCGCAACAAGACTTTTACCCCCAACTTCAAGGTAAATGAACATCGGACTCTGATTATGCTGAAGTGATTGAAATGTGGCAGGCAGCTTACTGCAGGACACTTCGTGATTTTATGATAATTTATATGTTAATCTACACGCTGCTACTGGTCGAACTCTTCCAAAGTTTGGGGAGACCATGACCCGCGACTACACCCTGGATCCCGTCCATTTTGTGAGCGCCCCTAGCTTTGCAATGCAAACTGCTCTCTACGAAGGCAAGATGCAACTGGAGTTGGTCAAAGATATCGATCTTCTCAACTTGATTGTCAAAAATACAAGAAGCAGATTTGTGACGTTGACGAAAGGTCTTACCATGATAAACAATCCATGATGCAACGACTTTGACCCTGAACAACCTGTGTCTTCAGAAGCAATGTGTGACTTAAACAGTCGTTATGGTGTATGCTTGAGTGAGCCTCTTATCATTGGGGAAATCCACGAGCTCACACCCGAAGAAATTCAAGCATTTGACTTGGTAAAGGCTGACTGATGTGGCGAATACACGTACATTGTCTGTATCGATGACCAAGTCAGCGACGAAGTTGCTCGAGAAACAGACGAGCTGCCACTACTGCTGCATCACAAAGAAGTCAGTTTGGACGATGTGTCACCTTCACGAAAAATCGCTTGGCAGGCTCCAAACATCTCAAAACAGGAAACGAGCAGATCGTTAGCTAGTTGCTAGTCATCTGCCTCAAACTAACTACCTCGTGGCCCTGAAATTATTGCAAGTCCTCAGGAAGGAGCTGGAAGTGGCCAAGGTTCATCAAATTTTTCGAATCAAACAGGAACCTGTCTTCAAATTCTTCATTATGAAAAATATCCGCAAACGTCAGGAGTCTAAGAACTCTTTCGAAAAGTCCATAAACAAACTTTTATCAAATAGTATGTACGGGAAGCTTTTTTTCAATCCGCTCAACAGAAGTCTAAAGGCAAAGGTCGGTTGTATAGCCAACGAGTTCCGAAAACACGCTGCCTACCCCTTCCTCAAAAATTGCTACTCTATCGGCTTCGAAACAGTCATCATGATCCATAAGCAGAAAAAGTCCGAATGGTTCACCCACTCCAAGTTCAGTTCTACGTGTTTGGAAAATTTAAAGCAAACGTCTACAGATTCTTTTATGACACTCTGAAACCCAAATACAGTGACGATGTCTCGCTCATCTACTCTGACACAGACTCGTTACTGCTACAGTTCAAACGTGTGGCCGATATTGAGACTGAATTGCGGCTACCTCCCTTGGCTGAATACATGGACTTCTCCAAGTACCCCAAAAATCATCACTTGTACGATGAAACAAAGAAAGGACAGCTGGGACTACTGAAAAGTAAAAGAGCCAACGACGACCCGAGTTAAATCATTTGCCTCCAACCAAAGTGTTGTATGTTGTATGTTGCTCGAGTTCGACGTCCCAAAATCAGCTGCTATGGGTTTCAATTACCAGACACAAGCCGAAATCAGACATGAACAATACAGAGATATTCCTAACCAAAAAATATACAGACAAATTGAAACAATACACAACATTCGCGCACCAGCTTACAAGCTTCAAACTGTACGCACTATCAAAAATTGTCTCAGTAAGTTTGAAAATAAGCGCTGCTATACTGATGCATGCACAACTCTAGCCTATGGCCTTCCAGACATTCCCAAAAAAATCCATTGAAGTTGAACCTACTGACACTAAAAAGAGGAAGCCGTAAGTCGTGGATGATGATTTCAATTTACTCATGGATTTAACTTGGAAGAGACGTAAGCCTGGAGAAGCCGTCTCTGGCGGGTACACTCGAGACAAAAGTACATCCACGTCTTCAGGTTTTATTCTGTGAATATTCCTAAGATGTTGATGTAAATCTTCCTAAGATGTTGTAACCATGTAAATGCTCATAAAATGTCGTAACCATTCTTCTATGTAACCATGTAATAAATAAATAAATACATGAACATATATGTTTCATTGTCTAGATGGAGCATATATTGTTGTATACAAGCGGTTGTTGTCAGTATGACGTAGGACCCAGTGCAGGATGTAGGAGACCCGAGGACTTTTTCGGCCTATGTCTCATTGCTTGGCAGCAGTCGAATGTACCAAAACAACACATTTTTAGGTTTCAATAACATTTTATCCAGGAATACAGATACAAGGAGAGTGAAGCGTAGGACTTGTAGGCGTATTTTATAATGACTGGTTCAAGAAAACAACACGATGAACAATACAACGTTGTTTTCTACGTAGACTACTTTGATGATAAGGATGAAAGAGTCGGTCATGAAACTGCTTTGTTTGATCATAGCAAAAAATATCTCAGGTAATACATTGGGAGGACACATCTCCGAGCTAAAAATCATTGTCAGAAAAAGTCTTGTGCGAAGAAGAATCGTTTGAAATTAAGGAAAAATTGTTTGACTATGATAGTGTCACACAACGCATATAAATTCCACGCCTTTACTCCACAAAAACATGATACAATTCACATGTACTGAAGCTACGGTGAATTGGTACTTTGTTGGAGATAGATCGGCTGATATAATGGGTGGAACGGGGTGTAAATATAATGTCGGTGAAGGTGTTGTAAGCAAAAAAATGTCTTATATAACGATTATGTACGTTACATAAACGTTTACTCAGATATCGTTTCACGCAGAATTATGGGCAAAAAGCAACGATGTCAACGACCTCATTCAAATATTCCTAGATAGGCAAATACTGGGATTCTTTATAAAGCAGCACACTATCACGTATTCTTAACACTGGGATATCACTCGTAAACACTATTATAATACCACTGTATATAATACACCTATCACAGAGAAGCATATATTGCTACGCAAAACATGTCCGACCGTGACAGGGTGAAACAGGTATGCCGTCCCGTTCAAAACTACCACCAACACTGCACTCTTAATCATGATTGGCATTATAACGTATGGGAACAGGTAATAGATAAGGTCGCCTAGCGTGGAAACACCCAAAACAGCGGTAACGATACCGATATTCATCTAAAATACCACGTATTGTAACACTGATACTA